>BGPT01000265.1:224797-308563 GCA_003297045.1 Symbiodinium sp. clade C Y103 | reverse complement strand
AGTGCCCTGTTCCTGGAGGAGTTTGGCGTTTGATCCATTTGAAAGGATCTGAATTGGTGGCCGATGGACTCACCAAGCAGCTTTTGGGTCAAGCCTTTGCCAAGTTTTGTGAAGATTTGGGTCTCCGGCGGCCTACAACTGAGAAAGCTGGGTGTACCGTAGAAACTCAACCGAAAGTCTCTCGTGCTACGGTGGTTTCTTCTGAAGGAGCGAGCACTGGATCAAATGGAGGTTTTGCTGCTGTGAAAGCATTGACGATTGGCAGTGCTTTGCTGGCCTATGCCAAAGCTGCGGAGGAGGACACAGAGAATGATGGAGTTGGAGGNTGGAGGTTTTGCTGCTGTGAAAGCATTGACGATTGGCAGTGCTTTGCTGGCCTATGCCAAAGCTGCGGAGGAGGACACAGAGAATGATGGAGTTGGAGGTGATCAAACATCTTTCATGATGTTCATGATGATTGGCGCAGTTCTCACAGCTGTGGGGGCAATCAAAGTTGCGCAAGTGATTCATAGCGTTTCGAGTCACTGTCTTCGACGATTGCAGAAGCTGGATGACCGTGCTGGTCTTAGCGTGAAGCGTGGGAGTGATGACATCTCCAGCGGCGAAGAGAGCATCATTGTGGTCTCCGAAGCGGAGAACGTGGCTTGCGAGCCGATGGAACAAAAAACGAAGCCCAGCACTTCAGCAAAGAAGAGGGCAACACGATCGGGCTTGCAAAAGCAGAGTGGCGCTGGTGCTATGTCTCAGTCGAGCTCTTTGACTAAGGGTATGTCCTCACAGTCGGGCTTGCGTGGGCGTGGCAGTTCATCGTCCTCATCTCTGCCAAGCTCAAATGTGCCGGCAGCTGCACCTATGACCGGATCTATGCCAACGACATCGGGCCTTGCATCTGGCGCTGCATCTTCTGAGACGGCTGCTGGTGAGAGGGAAATTTCAGGGGTTGGCCGTGATGCNAACGACATCGGGCCTTGCATCTGGCGCTGCATCTTCTGAGACGGCTGCTGGTGAGAGGGAAATTTCAGGGGTTGGCCGTGATGCCACAACTCCAAAGGAGCATGTACCCCAAAATCCATGGAATCGTTTCCAAAAAGATCACAAAGGGAAAGGACTGTCAAAACAGACAATGTCCCAAATTTACCAATTCAAGAAGTCCCGAGGTGATCATTTGTAAAGAACATGCCTTGAGCCATCTATCAAATTTTCACTGAAGAAAGGTGGCATATTTTTGGAAAGAGCTGGGAAAACCTAGCAATTGTAGCAAAGGGCAACAATTGGGGGGAGTCTGAACACGGATTCATCCCTGCATATTACCCGAGGCATTTCTTTGCCCAAAGTTNGGGAAAACCTAGCAATTGTAGCAAAGGGCAACAATTGGGGGGAGTCTGAACACGGATTCATCCCTGCATATTACCCGAGGCATTTCTTTGCCCAAAGTTAAAAAGGGAGTTTGATTGAAGAGCTGGGAAATCCACCATTTATCCATTTATGGATCATTGTTCCAGCTAGAAACCTCCATTTCGAAGAGATATTCCAGACATCGTAACGCAGCTATGAGTCCAAATTGGGTACCCCAATACTTAGATGTTGAATACTAAAAATAGATAAAAATAGATTAAAATCTGTGGTCCCCTGAGTCCCCTGGGTCTTAAATTCTGACCCAGACATAGACATAGATTTTCGAAGATGTCAGCACTCGCCTCTTCCTCTGAGGTGATCAGCTTGAGGTCACCCATCTGGTCAACAGCTTGGACCTGGAAAATCCAGCGGAAATGATGGGGGGAAAGTCACGCGAAAATGGCTGGAAACATGCTGGGAATATGGTTCATGTGATGGGAAAAAAGTAAATTTAGAGATATCTATAGATATTTGGCAAATTTGGGAAGACTGGAGAGTTGCCAAAGAATGGGGATAGTTTGCTAAACAAATACTGACTGATGGTTGTGTTTGCACGTTCCAATCCATATATTGGTCATTGGGGATCATCATCATGGTCGAAAATAGAAGATGTTTAAAAACGCCAACCCGAATCTCAGAAATTAAACGACAACATGGGAACGGCACAAGCAGCAAATAGAAGATGATGGGAATCACAAAACATGTGAATCTGATCAAAATTGATCAAGTATCATCAAGCAACATGTGAATCCTACCAAGAAAACCAGATTTTGACACCACTGGGGAAGTCTGGCTGCGTCATCCTTCTGGGGATCTAACCAAGATCAGGATGCTTCCGATGAGAGAAATAGCAGGACACCCCAAACAACATGTCTCCCAAAGTAACCCAAGGTTTGCAAGCAATTTTGCCTGTGTGAAGATTCCCTAGCTGCAATTTTTAGCACTTCTTGGTGTGACCGTCAAGTTTTTCATCATGAGAAATTTATTTTTTTGTTGAATAATCTAATTTTCCTGATCCCAAACACCCCAGAATGCTGTGTAAATCTCT
Organism: Symbiodinium sp. clade C Y103; assembly: GCA_003297045.1. Classification (NCBI taxonomy): domain Eukaryota; class Dinophyceae; order Suessiales; family Symbiodiniaceae; genus Cladocopium; species Cladocopium sp. clade C. The sequence goes on along the minus strand of BGPT01000265.1, from coordinate 306,120 downwards.
TCGAAACCGCGGGTTTTTTGGTGGTCTTCAATATTTTTTCGGGCCTTCAGGGGATGGGATGAAACGAAACCGGCCACAAGACGCCGTCCCATCCCCGGACCTGCCCCAGGCCCACTTCTTCAGAGCTGGAGTTCGAGCAACGACGGCGTGCAGGTGCGAAACCACGTGTTGTCTTCCGTTTTTTCGGGGAGGGCCACACAAATACGCAAGTATTTAAAGAGATTCCCTACAAGGCTGGTACCCACCAGTTATAAGTTGGTGTAAACATGTACAAACTTATAGTTATAATATATATATATATACCTATCATCAACCCGGCAGTTCATTTAGTTATAAACCATCTTTGCTAAGGCGAACCCACCTGGTACCATGTTTATGCTCGTTCCTTTTCGCCGTTTGGAATTCTTTGGACTTTGGACCTGCGAATGCCTCAGCATTCGACATGGGAAGCTTGGGGGATTGGGGGGAGCTGTTTCGAAAAAAACTGAAAAACAGCAGTCTGCAAGTTCGGGTACGGATCATAACCCCGAGAATCCCCTGGTTTTCATATCACAATAGCTGGCAGTCATCCAAAAATTTGGTGTAATGCAATAGGTTATGATCCATGAGATGTTGACCCATTGCCTTCGGCTGAACCATTGTGTTGATATTCAAACAAATGCTCTGACAGCATGTTGAACAGCTCAAATGCCTTAAGAATTCAAGCAAGAACCAACCACTTGGGAACATGTAGTTATCTAAGAATGCGGTACCTCAAAATTTGATGTTTGATTATCATTTTTCGTTTTGGGTGGTATCCCCTCTTCTATACACATACCCAAACAGCAGATTCTTGGTTATATTCCATATCCCCCACTATATCCCATATCCCCATCATTGTTGCTCTATACTATTATACGCTCCCATCTGTGATGGTTCAAATCCCCATCTCCAAAACATGGTTGATAAATGTTGATTATGTATATAACCCTATTGTATTTCATCTACCTTTTAAAGCACCATTGATCTCCAAAAAACTCGGTGGTTTCATCAAAACATGCACTGGGCTGACGGAGAGAGCGACTGCGCTGCTTGTGCCGGCAGACAGCAGCGCCTGGCGGTGGGGTGGGTTATGGAACCAAAGTCGAACCAAAAGATGTTGGAAAACTATCTTTTGGGCGCATAATGCATGGAAGAGGTCTCTAAAGATACCTATTCAGAACAAAACTATTTTCTGAAAGAAAAGTACAATCATCTGCGTATATCATATCATATCTGGTTGGTTGCTTTAACCCATCCGCAAAATATCTCTGTAGATCACTGTAGCCATTTCAACAAAAAATCCAAAGTATATCCAAGTATGGTTCAAAAGCAGCAAATATTCAAAACACTTCAAAACCACCAAATCTAAATTTGATGGTGTTTTTTTTTACCGCTTTTGATTGTTTGATTTTTTTTGGGTGCGGATCTTTTGGCTGTGATTAGCCATATTTTTCATATTTTACTCAAATTCAAGAATGATTGTAATTAATTTTAAAGTGATCTGTGGTTGCTGTTTTTATATTTCAGCCCAACTACATGAAAACCACGATGGGTTTGTCCAAAAATTGACAAAGAATCCCGGCTGAACGTGGGGAAAACTATTATAGGATGAACCATGGGATGGAATGACGTACCCTATTTTTAGATTTTTTTGGAAAACACCCATATCCTGGAATCCTGGAGTTTTGGAAACAAATGGTATGGTTCGAAAGTACAAAGTACCCCAACATTCGATGATCGATGCAAGGCGAATCCAAAACATGACCAACATCTGTGGTTTGGAAAAAATGGACCCCCAAATGTTGCCAGAAGAGTGGAACAGTTGGGAAGTGAAGAACTGCAGGTATCAACTGAATTTCAAACCAAAATCAAACGGAACCCGGGTGAACCTCAAAATAGCTGCTAGTTTGTGGACGTTCATTGCCCCAAATTGTGGGATTTCATGAGTTCTGAACCCATCCCTAGATTTTTGGTAACTTGCATGACTCGACCTGGTAGATAGAGGGGTTCAAGGCTTAGACACTATCCACTCACTTCAGTGAGTATCCCAGAATAGACCCTTGGATTCCTTGAAGGGTTGTGTCATTTCTTAGATCTTCGTCATTTGCTGAATCAAATTACCATTTTGAGGTATCCCCTTGATCTTGATACAAACCATAACCCGTTAATGCAACCGATAAAAAACATAGACATATATGTCACCACTGTTTTCCCAGGATTAGCAAAAAATATTGTTAATTTTCTTGTTTGTCAACAGATCAAGGATTGTATATTTCTATTTTTCTGGTGGTTGCTGCAATAACCCTCTACCACCAACAAGTCAACGTGGTCGTACCGTTGTGACCCGCACCGTAAACTCCTCGCGGTTCTGCATGGCATGTGTGGCCCGCCCGACAGCTGGGAAGCCAAGTTCTGCGGCCAGGATGTGGGTAGAAGCATCTAACTATGGATATATATCTATGGATGTATTTACCAAAGCATATAATCATGTAATCATACAAAATAGTAGTGTTTAACTATGTATATATATATATATATATGTATATATATATATATATGTATATATATGTATATATATATATATAGTCATATATAGTCCCTATAGATCCAAATACTAGGCACTCAAGCCCAAATCAGCCCCCAAATGCTTCCTCAGAAGGTACTTGTGTGTTGATTCCATGTACCGACAACAGTGTCGTGTGGTAGAACCACCTAACCTAACTACAGATGTTTCAACTACTGGTATGGATCTACCAAAATATACCCTTCTGGTGTCATCAAACGTGGCTTACTGGAAAACCCATGACTACTTCGATGATTCTCACCCAGCTAATAACAGCTCGGATGAGTCCACGGATTGATTCACAGAAAACCGATCTGGGGGTTATACATACCCTCTGGTAAACTAACATAGCTATGGAAAATCATGGAAAATCACAATCTTGAATGGGAAAATCCACTATAAATGGCCATTTTCAATAGCTATGTTAGTTTACCAGAGGGTATCCATTTGGGGGGTCACTTCCATGCATTGAGTTTCACCGCGTCTGGTGAGGGCGTCTAGGAGACAACCAACTTCCGGATGAGCCCAGATCAGAACTATAAGGTTGACTAAGTCAACTAAGGTATACTAATTGTTCAACCCAGTGAATTCTATGGTCAATGGTGAACTAGGATAGCTGAGTTGATTCACTTCACTAGGTGAATTCTATGGTTTATTGATGTTTATTGGTAGATATAACGAGCTGGTTAGGGATATTGATTGAAGCAACAGTCACATTGCGGGCTGCCTTGGGATGCCCATCAGCCAGCTGCTCGGTCAAAATGATTGGACGCTGAAACTGATCAACTGGATAGATATAGATAGTTTTATATAGTTTCATCATAGTTCAATATAGTTTCAATAGATGTAGATGTAGATATGGATAAGATAGTTTAATATAGTTCAATAGGGCGAATGGCCAGCTATGGGTCCGTCCATGCCCCAATTCCACCCATACCCAGGAATCAACGCAGGTCTTTTCCTCACCGGGTCTGCAGCTCCACCATTCCCAGCCCTTCACTCTGCTTGTCTTTCACTTGCCTGCGGCAACCCTTTCACACACCGCTCAAGGAGAATATTCTAGGGATGCAGTGGTCCAATGTGGTAGACAAAGTACAGAAAAGAAATGGTTTCAAGTCAAAATGTTGAGCTAGAACACGCATTTGGATGTGTAAATTGTGGATCTAGGACGCTAGTGCATAGTTTGTGTATTGTTGGGTCAAAATTCAAGGACCACTTGGAACCACAGCCAACCCAAACACAGGAATATCCGACTGTCAGCAGGTCACTGAAGGCATGGTTTACTTTGAAAATCCAGCAATTTTGTGTTGTCCAACAGGTGTACGTGCCGCAATCATGATCTCCACTTCTCTGGTTCTCGATGCACTGTCTACTTAAAAAAAAAGGGGTCAGCAATACTTTGAAGGCATTGATCAAACCTCGAGTAACAATCCTCGCATGAGAAATGGGATACATAACGTGAGAACTGTGTTGGACCTGGCTTATGAGGTATTGACTGAGATGGTCACCCAACGAGGAAACAACACCACCAACCTGGAATTATCTCATCCAGCTTTCCCTGTTTCCATGTTTGAGTACTCAGTACTCCGTCATGGCATATCATGCTCAATTTTAGATATTTCCTAACAACAACAGTAGTCATGTAATCAAATATACTATATAGACATATAGATACACTACATGTAGATATGAGATTGTCTCAGAAACTGTATGCCCATACACACACACCAAACAAAAAAAAAACACGTTTCCCCATTTGTCAACAAGACAAACGAACGCCGTCGCTCTGTCTCGACCCTCACGTTTTTCCGCCATCTCCGCACGAAGGAAGCAGGCACCCTGTTTCCGCAGGCTACGGTCCACTGCTGGGAAGTGCTCCGGGTCTTTGGGGCCAACCTGATCCAAGTCGTTGGGCGTCCGAGAGAACACTCAGTGGACATTCCAAAAACCCCATCAGTTTGGGGCTGCTGAAGCTTTTGCCTAAAACATCCTAAAACCTATTTCAAACTGACCTACATATTTGCAGGAGATGATACGTTTCTGTTGGTTAACTACATCAACGTTGGATTTTTGGTGGAATCTGCCTGTATACCTTGGTATATGCTTTCAAGTGCCATTCTACTACAGCTAATTTAGGGGTTCACCCACACTAAATATTGCTGGGGTTGGACCGGTTGCAGAACTAGCATTCCACAAGTGCGATATGACATGAGGGATAGGGATCAAACAGTTTGAGACTTGTCGTGGACAGTGTTTCTTTTCTGAGGCCGCTATAAACCTTTAATATACACACGAAAATTGCATAAATTGTCCGAAAAAGTTGGTACTGCTTCCAACTTTCACGGGATTTCATAGGTACAGGGTCCAACCTCAATTCGAAGCTGATTTGTGGAGATACCATGTACTGATATGTATTGATACCTGGTATGTTTGAAGCGGCTAGTATTGATTTAATGACCCAGAGTAACTGAATAAGCATTACACAGAGTATCCTTAGCAGCGAATCACACATTAATGATGAACAGGTTTGCCATGGTTTATTCAAACTCAGATCAAACATATCAAAGAACAACGAAACAAACCATGTTACCTTCTCCCAGAGTGCAAGCAAAGCTCAAAGCAACAGAACATGAAGAACTGAGGATAAACACACTACTATGTCTGGAAATGTTCGACCACAGGCATTGAGGGATAATAAAATTTGACTTTACAAAGAACCTATGATCATGTATATTATCTATGAACCATGCCCCCGAAGATAGCAATTCTTTGAAGCCTGAAAATTCCTACAGGCATCTCCAATGGCCACGGCACCATCAGTGACGCAAGAACTCGTGGACCATGAGATGCGTGCGACGCCTGGCGATTTTGCGCATCTGGGGACCATAAAGGGCCCAAAGCTGAGATGAGATGAGCCAGCCGGGATGTTCCATTTCAACCTTAATAACATGATCTCTGAAAAATTTTAATAACATTGATGATATCATATTGATGATTCCCAAAAATATCAAGGAATTGGAGAATTCATCTGGCTACTTGTCATACCACGATCTCGGATCTGGACTCTTATTCTGGGGACTTTGATCCCGTGGATGGATTTTCTGTTTGGAGCTAAACTGTCAGTTAAGCATGAATCTTTGGTGGCAAAAGGTGATGAATTTCCCAAAGGGTGGTCTTTGTACAGGAAATACGTCAGGAACAATCAGGTTTTAGTATATGTTTCTTGAACCCTCCAATCAAACCTCCGTCCGGGTTAACTGGAGATGGCAGAGTCAATGATCACCACTATCAGATCTATAAATATCCCGCATTATTACAAATATAATATCTCTGATCATGGGGAGGCTGATGCTCTTGCAGGGTGCTAGAGCGTGTCGGCCATTTTGGCAGGGTTCCCCTTGCTATCCCTATGGTAAACTAGCATAAAACTATTGAAAATGGCCATAGAAATAGTGGATTTTCCCATTACAAATGGTGATTTCCCATAGTTATGTTGGTTTACCAGAGGGTATCCTTTACTATATGATTATAATGTCAACATCACCCAGAATGGGGATGACATCACTGACTTGTCACGAAACAACCATGGGGATTCTCCCAAATGCAGACATATATCAGCTTGGTAAATTCTCATAATTCACAGTTTGTGTATAACAGCCTCCCCAAAAAAAGTCCCAAAATACCGGACATGTGTTCTTTCTCTGTGCAACACTAGAACATACTGCAACTATCGATTGCCCATCATTTCCTATAGCCCCAAGGTGGTACCCCCCCAGTTGTGTTGGTTGGTTTACAGACCTAGCTAGCTGTAGATACGTGTACAATAAACCCAAAAGTTCTGGCAGTTCTTTGCATAAACTTGTCAATTCCTGTTACAAACATCTACTTGATTTGATAAAACAAGCTATATTCTTATCTATTGTTGATAGTTAAATCTATCCAGTAAATGTAAATTGTCAATACCATCAATTGAAGGGGTTGTCTGAAAATAAAACACCACAAAATCCCACGGTGTGTCATACTTTTCACCATTAAAATTACATTTTGGGGTATACCCCATTTCCATACATACCCACCTACCATATTATAGTTGATTGTATATCCCATAGAAATCCATCAACATCCATCAAAATCCATCAAAAATCATTGAACATCACTGAAATCCATTAAAATCCAATACCAAATCCATGGAAATCCATGATATGAATGTTGGAGTTCATATGAACCAGCCATATGGCCAAGGATATCAATCTCTGCACACCAGGTGACATAGGGCCCTGTGCGATGGAGCACATTACCCTCGAAGAGTAGACATTCGCAAGGCCGATAACCTGGAACCCATCCAAGCCCATGAAAAGAGGGATGGAAACAAGGTCGGGCCTTGCAGTTGATGGAAGCAAACATAAGGATTTCTCATGATTTTCTAGGATTTAACATGATTTGACTCTGACATGATTTAACCACTCAAAATTGGAGTTGGGCTAGAGATTCAGCCATTCAAAATTGGATTTTGACCACGAAACAACTGGAATTAACCACCAAACATGGGGTATTTAACCAACTGAAATCTCTGGTAGGTTTCAATTGGTTTGGTAACATAGCTGTTGGATTTATGGTGAGGAATCCACAGGTAAATGGGTGAAAATCAACCACCTTCATAACTCGGCGGCTCCAGATTGGTACTTCTGCCAACCTTGACTCAGTACTTTGTGGCTCCAGTTGCGTGAAAAACATGCCCATTGGAGTGGGTTCCAAGAACTCTGCCATGTCTACCATATCATATAAACCGCTTCTATCTATCACTATACTAAATCATATATATATATAGACTGATTGTTTAGAGAACTAGGGAGTTGCGGTTGTAACTCCTATCGCAAGAATCAACATCAGAAACCAGTGCTTTTCCATCATTTACCGGGAGGTGTTGTCCCATCAAAAAGGACATCACTACATCCTCTGGTAATCCATCACTTCCAGCTGTGGAAAATGGCCACATTCAATAGGTAAATCATCTAGAAGCTACAAAGTTTCAACGGCTATGGTCAACTACCAAAGGGAATACAGTATACAGGAAGCAGGTGAGGTGTACGAGTACAGGTCATATGGATTGAACATGATTGAACCATGACAAGTCACATATTTCATTCAAAGATATGTTTCAACTATGTTCAACTAATGTGCACCAAAAACATGTGTTCTTAAGATTTTGATTTTCTGGTTCTTGAGAATTGCAGAAATTGAGACCCAGGAACTCTCCGATTTCGATCATGTCTGCCATCAACCCTTGTTTGATTGGTGGTTTCACCTCCAATCATAAAGTGTTCAAGATCTTTTAGAACATATGAACAGCACCAACTAATTAATCATATTCCCCAATAATTAGTGTGGGTTGTACCGTATTTGAAAAAAAAATGGTTGGTTATGCCCCCACGTTTCTGTTGGATCCCTGAACCCATCAGTTGAGCGCCAAGTGACGATGTTCAATGACCTCGAAGTCCTCTGGAGGCAGCGCTGCCTGTCAAGTTGTTCTGAGTTCCCCTTACTGACCATCGCTAAACTGAGGTTCTTGTTGGGTTGTACATATTTAAACCGAGGTTGTTGCGAGATCGCTTTGACTCTATGACTTGTACATGTGTATGGGTCAAAAGTATTAGTGGGAACCAACAAATAGGATGGTTTAGTTCCGCGGTCTCTAGTGAATTTTTGACAGATTCTCATAGAGAAACACTACGGGAACTTTGGCGGTCAAGACTTGGAAGTCTGAACCATCCTGGGGCCTTTTTGACTTCGCCCAGTGATGGGATTTTGTTCGGCATTCCACCCCATTCCCCCAGATCACTGGGTTCAATGAAACCCATTCGTTCATGAAAAGTGGGCTGTCGCAGGTGAACTCCCCATGGTTGCTGTCCAGGTCTGACCTCTCTGTTGGTCACCTCTTTTTCGTATCGTGCTGGTTTTTATTCACCGTCTATTGCGACAAATTCAACATGTTCATTGACGATTTTTTCGAAATCTATAGATCTTACATGATGTTACAACGTCCCCTGGTGCTTAGAACATCTTAAAACCACATTAAGCCCAGCCCCGGTATCAGGTTGCCACAACTTCCCATCGCGGCCTCCACCAGCAAGTCTCTCAAGCTCCCCGGCATCCCATGAAGGTCACGACGCTCACGGTCACGGCGCACACAGAGCTGGGTGCCGCCCATGCTGCGCCAGTCTTCGGGGGCCTTGGTGGGGATCATCCCAATCCCGCCCATCCCAATCAATATTGTCCTTTTCGTAGTTGCTTTGTAACCTATATGTATATATATATATAAATAAATGTAAACATAAATTGACCTATATCACTGCATGGGGATGTTGAATATTATATCTAGAACTGAGGCATAAGTAATAACAAGAAATGTGTATTGCTGTATCCACCTGACAGATGAAATCGGGACCGGTCTGCTATATGATTTACTATCATCGACCTATTGGTTCGTTTTCATCGGGGGAATTCTCTATCAACCACTGGGATACATCTGCGATCCAAAGATCATCTCAGGATGGAAAGTTGGGATGTGAAACCACCAAGCTGGAAACCCATGTTTTTGTTGGGAGACAAAAGCTGATCTGATGGATAACCACAAAGAAAATTTAAATGAAAATGGGTTCTGATGTGCAAGTGCGCAATCAAGTTGGATTATACCAGTCTTTATGAGTGAACTGAGGGTCTAGTGCTTGATCTGAAAGAACAGGGGTACAATGGGGTACATGTTGCCACAAACACAAGTGGTGATCTGATATATCTGTAACTGGTCTATACTCTTCTGCATATTGCATTAACCATCAAAATGGGGACAAGCATGGGCAGTCAGTGCGCAGCGAACAAGGGAGTCATGGATTTCCTTGGACATCACCATGTATCTGCGAACAAGCACTTTCGCACTTTCACCATGAAACATGGCAGCTGCAAATTTGGAAACCACACAAAGCAGTCACAGCAAAAGAAAAAAACAACGATAAATTGATGTTGCTCATTTGGTAAACCCAGTAAAACTTCCAAAATCACAATTTTGATGCGTGGATTTTTCAACCATCCCCAGTCATGGACGTCGTGTGGATTTGATCACCTGATGCTATCCTCCTGGCACCCCACAAGTTGTCCCACGCCGCGCCACACTTGGCCAGATGGGAACAAGCAACGTCCAGCACAAACCTGCGAGAACATGTAGCCCCGTTCATTTTGTTGTTACGACCCAGATTTGGCAATTTTATTCTAAAATTTGTGGTTCAGCTAACTTTGGCTATTTCAATTTCACACCAGTTTGCGCTGTTTTCAGATTTTGGCCAGCTTTGGGGATACTTTTAGATTTCTTGTTCAACTACATTTGGCCTGATGATCATTGACTATTTTCCTTCAAGAGGGTTAGAACCACCGCCAGATTCCCGTATCCAATAAGAACATCACGTATTTTTGATGGGGTCCATATTACTGGATTTCAATAGTCTCATCTTTGATTTCGTAGTAGTTGGATCGATGTTTCTTTTTATCACACGACATCACTCGACATTTCGAGCATTGAGAGCCCCGACATCAACAGTTTTTTGGTTCAAATATGTGTCACTTGGGGATCCAAATCTCAAATATAGTTGAACATGGAACAGCATGAAAGCACCAACTATTCTGGAATGTCAACTACTTGGTTACTTGGTACCATCCCAACATCATTATATATTTTAAAAACAAAACTCCAAACAGTTTTGCTGCTGTCTTCATTTCTTAAGATACGTTTAGGGCAACTGGGAAGAGGTATTTTTTTTCTAAAGTGACCACTGTCATTTATATAGTTGCTCCATGTGATCTACCCCAAAGCTCAGGGGATTTCTGCGAGGTAGGGCCTCCAAGCAATGTGTTGCTTCATAAACCCCATCAACTAGTTTTTTTTTTTTTTACCATAAACCAGTTCGATAAAATAGTTATGTTCACGAAAAAAAGCGTTTTCGAACTTGGACCCCATCGAGTTAATTTCGAGCTCCAAATGGATCCAATTTACCTCGACTTGGAGATCCTTTTTTTTTTCCGTTGCCTTCCGGAATGCCATGCCAATCCACGTGCCACTTGGAGTCCTCATCCTGTAGGCAACGCAGTGGATGCAGCCAGCTGGCGCTTGCCCCAAGCCAAATAAAAATTGAGCATATAGTCATCCTTCCAGTGACCCAATATCAAACATTATATCAATATAATCATGTCTTATATTATATATATATATATATGTGTCCATCAAATTATAGGCTATGGCACCGCTATGGTTTTAAGATCTAATATTACAGGGAAAAAGGAGGAATCCTGACATTCACCATCATGCCAGTGAAATCACGACGTGAGGTCATTGAAATGCATCCAGAAACTGATGAGGATATAATTAGGATAGAAAGGAATTGTAATGAGGTAAATTATATCAGGACTATCCAGATTGAAAGGGAATTAGATATGTTTTTTGTGAAACTGATGCCAAAGGGTCTATCTGAAACTGGTCCAAAGATATGACTCACTATGACTCACTGCTTTAATCGGGAAAGTGAGTCATAACAAACAAGCGGAAAATCGCGAGAAGCCCACTATTTTGAGACCCAAATAGAGAGTACTGTACGCGACAATTACTGCAAGGCAAGACACTGCATTGTCTGAGTGACAAGGAGTTTATGAGTCCAATGAAATAACAACAACAGGAGTAATTACTTTTCTCAGAGAACATTGCCTTTGCATCACAACTCAAAGCGGTTGGTATCCTGCCCAAACCATCGCCACCTCAACCGCGTGTTGGATCACCGTGAAAGATGCCGTGTAGAGCCTTCAAAACAATCTAATGGTCGAGTCAGTCACTGCTGTAAACATGGTTGCAACATCTTTTCGCTGGAATATTCAGTTGAAGAAAGATGACCGTCCTCAACATTCATGTAAATTCCCCGTTTTAGCTGGTTGAACCACTATTTCAAGTCTATTTCTGATGGTTAAAACATGTTAAAACCATTTAAAACCATCTATTCCGGTCCAAGTCGCCTCATCTCGTCGCGGCGTGGCAAGTGTTGTAGCAAGATGTTGGCCAGCTTGTCAAAGACCTCAGCGGTCAGACGGGGCGGTGGCATTTTGAAAGTTGTTCAGAATAACTTATGTAGTGACCCTAGAATCCCTAGAACAACTTACTGCATATTATTGGAACTCAATGCAGATTAGCAATAAATTGCTATTGTTTACTGCTATAAGAACTGGGTAATAACATGCATCCTCATACACTGCCTTGTTATGTGGTTGTTACATGTTGTTACCTATTTACTGTGATGCAAATCCAAGTACCCCAAAAGAATTGGCACTTTGTGAACTATCATCGGGATGGGCAGAAATGGGCAAGTCATTCCGGAGCTGCAGCCATTTCGAGGACATTCCGCGATTCCTGGATCTTTACTGAGACGAAGAAAACATCTAAGAGTCAGGTATGATGACGTCGCCCGCGGGTACTCACACCAAGCAAAAAAAGAGATATAATCCTTCCACATTTCAAGCGGATTCGTATCACTCGATATAACATGGGCCAGACCAGTGGATATCGGATGAGATCTTTGCTGTCTACTGCAAGAGAAACAACTGCCGAATCTCCACTACTGCAAATGGGTTGCAATTGTGGTCTATTGGCACATGTGCAGAAGAACCACACAACATGGATTTAGATACTGCGCCTGAACGCTCCATGTCTACCAACATGTCTTTGGAATGATCCAAATTTAGGCAACCATTCCATGATTACAAAGGAAACTTCGAATGTACCTTCCAGTAAATTCACGCAGATGTCGAAAAAACACCAATGCATTCCACAGGACAATGATCTGCACATGGTGGGTTTTGCATATCTCTGTGAATCTACAGGAGGGTACATACCCATGATCCCCCGCCAAAAGATGCAAAGGAACAAACCGAAGGCAGCTCACATACCACGTCTACAATATTTTTAACAAAATATATTGGATGGTAGATCCAAGTCTGAATGATTCATCAACAGTCCCCATCGTAAGCATCATGTTTCAGTTGTTAGGGGTCCAAATGTCCCTATCCAACCCCAAAATACAAGCGATGAAGCACATTCATCATGAAATATGACTCGCTCGTTATTTAACATAGCCATGGAAAAAGGCCCATTTATAGATGACTAATGGTGATTCACCAAAAATGCTGGTTTTCCATGGCGAACTGTTAAATAACCATAGGGTAAGCTTCATGTTCTACCGCATCATACCCAGCTTTGTCCGAAGATGTGGTCCCTCTCGCTATGGTGATGCTTGATTCCCCAAAAAAGGGTGCGATTGATTCCAGATATCATCTCGGCGTGGTGAGGGTCGTGGTGTCACCCAATGGAAACACAACAAAGAGGCGTTACTTTCAGGATTAATTATTCCCCACCATCAACCCTTCAGAAAGTGCTCTTGATGAGGAGGTTTCCCATTTTTTCCTTCCGACAAAAACATCATGAATCATAATCATGTATAATACAATAAATAAATGGTGGTATCAGAAAATAAAGAATGATGATCACCGCAATACTCAATATAGTTCTTCAATCTTCTCCAGCCAAGTCAGTTGCCTTGACTTCCCCAGCCATTTCTCTCCGGCACCTCGATGGTGTCTTCATCATCAGCCCACAGCCAGGTCTGCCCGCTGACCACGCCAGAAGTTTCAGAGATGAAGCTACCTGCCATCCCGCGCGCTGTGGTTGCGATAAGTTTGATGCGCTAAAAATCTATGTTTTTCATGTTTTAATGAACTTTGTATGCTGCTATGAACTCCCTAACAAAAATGGGGGTTGATATCGGTTCAACCCATTATGTACATAGGGACTCACAAAGGGCCACAATTGTCATCTTGACATATCTTGATTCTGGGCTGCTTGCCTCTGATTTATTCTTAAGTAACTCAAGAGGCACTTGAATGGCACTCCGTAATGTCGGAACAACCCATGGGTCCAGGATTACAAGTATGGTGGGATGGAAAAGACTCATTGCATTCAAGATAATGATATATCAAACGTCTAATTACATTGGTCATGTGCTTGCCATTGTCACGCCAGCAATGCGTGCTGATGTCAATGCAGAATCATGTCAACAGTGCTACAATCCTATCATCATAAGGTGGCCCTCCTGTCTTGACAACAAAATAACAATGAAAGAACATCAGGGTTGCTCCCAACACCCCAGATACAAGGGGGGGTAAAATTATATTCTCACCCTGGTGGCTATCATGCACCTACAATCAGTCGGAGCAACCCTGAACATGGCTAAGGTTTCCGCAAAAATATTACTTATACCCGTCAGAAATCAAACATGGTACTTGAATTTCTCCCATTTATAGATAATTTTCCCATAACAATTGTCATTTGGAGATTTGCCAGCTAGCCATCTTTGATCACATGGTACATCACTGTTCGGGGACCACCAGGACCATCATTTCACCATCTTTCACCGGATTATCGAAAGGGGTGATCTTTAACCGATGGACATGAGGAAATTACATGAGGATCTCTGTCCAACAAGCGAGTACCTGTGTTTTTCCAGCCCCCTGCTTCATCTTTCCTTTTCAAATTGCCATCAATTGGTGGTATAAGCGATTTCTAGACACAACGATGTCATATTGCTGGTTTTACATCCAATTACATCCAATTAAATATCCATGACATATTTGGTTTCATACCACCGTTTGTGGATTAAAGTTCAGTTAATTGGTTAAATTATATCAGTGATATGATGTAATATATGTATATTAATATATATATATATATATATTTTGATATATCATGGAATATGTACTAACATTTACCCCAAAAATATCCCACACATGTAGGTAAATATTCCATACATGGAGCACATGGGCAGCTTTTCCAGATGGCCATGTTTCGCGCAGCCGAGAAACAGCCCTCCAAGCTCTTCAAAGAATGAAGACCATGCTGAGGACACGCACGAAATATCTCCTCTAGACCCCACAAGCTCTGAAAAAAACTACGTAGCGTGGAGACAGGTCTAGTCAATCAGAAACCATTTTGGACCCATCAAAAACTAAGATTGTGATACGCACATGTTTGTACCAACACACAATCGAATAATATGATTGATTCACGATTTTAATGAATAAATTCAGCTCCAAGTGGTCTGTTAGAGTGGGGCCCAGAGGGCCCAGCTTTGAACTGCTCAGCCAACGGTTACACCATCCTCTCATGGTTGCATTTAAAGCCAAGTGCCTCATGAATTTGTCGCAATATACACCATAGATTTCCATAGATTGCTTTGTGTAGGATGTGTTCATGTTTAGCTAAATCTGTATGCTAGCGGAACGCATGTGCTAAACCCAATGCCGTAAACCATCCTCAACTCCTCACCATTTTTATAGCTGGTTAGTGTAAGCCATTCCCAGTCACGGTAGTTGTTTATGGCAGCCAGGCTTGCCCACAGTACATGGCTTTGGCAAAAGCATCCAATCATATCAAATCCTATCAAATCCCCCTTAAATGCTGATTATCTCCCATTATATAAATCTCATTGAATAACCTTTTGTTGATGATCAAATACCCCTTGACTTCCCAAGCAGCCACCCATCAAATCTCTGCCGCTATTTTCGCGTTCACCTCCTCCAAGTTCATCAGCATCATCAAGAGCTCTGTCAGTGGGGCCTCACTCTGCACCACACATCCCATGTTGACCATTTGGCAACTAATTTGACTGATGTCATCAAGATTCTGGGTGAATTGTAATGTCAAAAACCTGAAACAAGGGTATCTTGGGATAAATTCCCTTACTAACCAAGAGGGCAGTGAGGTCGCAGCGAGGTCGCAGCGAGGTCGTTATAATTTACCCAGAAAGATGATCACGGACCGAGACTTTTATTCTCAACTTGGTTTGTTCAGACAATCAAGATAATTCTCAAGTTACTTCCTGAGAAATTTGAGAATATCACTTTGACGGAATCTTGATCAACTGAAGGTATATCATTATATCATTGCCGTTTGCCATGTGAATTGTATATTGGATTCTGATGAATTTTGAGAGTCTTCACTTGATTCTGTTCATTCGCTTCAGCAACATATCGGGGTGAAATCAAGATTCAAATCACTGGCTGAATTAATCATAACAATTCACTAACCTGAGAAGAACTGAAAAGTGAAGGCCCGTGAGGGGATGATTCCCCGAATCCATTCACGATCATTCCAGTGACGTCACGACGTGAGGTCATTCTAAAGAAAACATCCAGATATGTAGTGCATCCAGATATTCGTTCCCTATGTCTGTTGCTGAAATCCATATCAATTACCATAAAAATCCCCAAGATATCGTCATTACAGCATATCCTCATTGTCTATGTAGTTGATTATATCCTCACTATCCTATATAGTTCATCCTTTATATTCACATCACTGATCAGTTGCATCCCTAATACTCCCAACTATATACCCATTACATCTCCATGACATCTGCCCATTAAGCATGGCCCGGCTGCGCCCGAGGTACGATGGTCTCAGCAGGCACAGACACCACCAGAAATGACGAGTCTGTTCTGCGCTGGTGGCTGGTAATGGTGAAATCACATCGTTTAATGGGATTTTATAGGATTTAAATGCGATTTAAGGGAATTTAGTTCGTGGGTTGGTACATGTAGCTACATATAGCTATATTAACTAGGGATAAGTAGGGTTTAATGGTGAGTATGACATAGTTCATGGGGGTTTACAAGCCAACAGCCATATAAGTGGGGTCCACCACCTGTTGGAAAAGGTACCTATGCAGCAATCCAAGGAACGAACGACTCTTTGAATCTCAATAAAATACATATCATATAGCAATCCTTGAATATATATTAGATTGACTGGAGTTTATCTTGGAATCCTTGAAACTATGGGGTCAACCGCATCACGATTTATTGTTCTATCAAGCATACACTTCTCAAGTTACTTTTGTTCATTGTGGTTGTATGTGATTGTCAATCTGGCAAATAGCAATAGTTGGTAGTTTCAGCTGATTTTTTATTGGCCCAACCAACAACCAAGAGCCACTAAAGGTCCTGAGCGTGCTCTTCGTTGACAGACTTTGGCGCAAAGATCCTCATAGCACAGGCAGCGTGGCTGTTCGGTGATGGAAGCCTGAGTCTCTTCATGAAATTCTGGTGGTCCTCATCTTACTTATAATAGTGTTTTTGATTGTTTCTATTTTGTGTGAGAAAGTTCAAATTTGGAGATAGAAATTGTGGACAGTCTTATGCGTTTGAGATGATCTTCATAGTGTGGTTGGAAGCGCCAAATTCGAAACGCTCCACCTGGCTTCCCATAGCTCCCAACCTCCACCTTAACTATTGGATACAGTACTAAATCTGAAGTCGAGTCTGACTCATGGAAGTCCATCACCTCAAGAAAATAACATCAATTACTGGGACGACACTGCCAGGAACTGGCACATAACAATAATTATCTCAAATGTTTCAGGGAAGAACCTATAACTACTTCTGTCTGTGCCGTTGCCGTGTTGGTCATGGGGCCCTCAACTGCTCAACTCACACGCCCTGGAACCTCGTTCACAGGGTGCCTTGCTAGGAGTCAGGGAGATATCCCCTTGTCGACTTACAATATGTCATAAAGATATTCCAATATTTTAGTGAGTTCTTTGCTTGACATGTCCATATTCTATCATATTCTATCTACTCCAGGATGACTAATTATACAGATGGTCATCTCATTTTTCCGTAGCTTTCTAGAGAAAAGGCAGGGCAAAACCTCTATATGTTATTTGTCCTAGAATCCAAGGGCTGAGCAGAAACTTCTCACAAGACCTTGGCTTCCGAGAAGTATATCTCCCATTGTTTGGACAAAACATAGTTGAATGTCTTGGCCTCCTGGTACATGTACATTTGGATACATTCGGGTCATTCGGGAGCCACAAGTTTGCAAAACCTCATGGTTTTGGGTGATTCTATTCTTGGTGCGGGTACGTTTGTAGCATTTCATGACTAATGTGGTAAATCCAATGAGAAACTATTTCCAATCGAGGATTATTATTGGCTATACCGGCTACACCCCCTTTTGGGATGATATAAAATGGTCCCCAAAGGGCTGGCTAAGGGCTGGTTAATGGCATGGTTTATGATGGTTTATTGTTGGGTTAACCACATAAAAACTACACTGGTTATGTATATTAACCATCCCATCAACTGGTTATATGGACATTGTTAATGGGATGGTTATTGGGTTATATGGAGGTTTCCTAAAATAGGGGTACCCCCAAATCATCCATTTCTAGATGGGATTTTCCATTATAAACCATCTATTTTTGGGTATCCCCATTTTAGGAAACCCCCATATGTAACCACATCAAATTAACTAAGTTGTAGGTGCAACCGTTCGAATAACCACATTATTAGTTTATGGGTTAACCACATTAACTACACTGGCCCCCACCCCATCGTCTCTTCATCGTCCAGTATCTAGACCTACAACGCGCTGGACACCGGCCATGGCGCATTGTGTCAAGGTGCACAGCGAAGATATGGTGCCCCGGGTGGTAAAAATGGCGATGTCATGGCATTTCATGGTGATTCTATGGTGATTTCATGGGATTCAATGGGATAAAAAATTTGGCCTAAGTTGGTAAACATAACTAGGCGCACTGGGATATCTAGAGTGGAGATATCATGAGATATCGATGGGATTCTAAACCTGAATGACTGTGGGAGCCCATGTATGGGTATGAGTCAAACGACTGAAGCCCGATGTGTGGCACCATTGCGGCTACCCATGACAGTCATATGACACAGAAGCTACACAATGAACATCTTCTGCATTCTGCTCATAATTTCGATGGGGATATATGCTCCATGTGTATTGGAGGGTCCCAGTCATGCGGGTCCTTGGAAATTCCACTGTAGTCCAAACAGTTGTTCTTCAAAAATCAGTCCGATTGGTTTCTTGACGTGGCCCTGTTGTCTCGCAACGAAGCCAAACTGTGGGCAGAAACTGGCGAACAAAATACACAACTCGAGACCGAGTATTGAAGCATGGCATGACAAATTCGACATTAATTTCATGGATTCGGTATGTATTTGTTTCTCAGCAAGCATTTATATATATATATATATAATTATATATATATATATTAGAATCGATTTGCTTAGGAACTGTTCCCATGAATTTTCTGCGGGTCATTGTAGGGATCACGGAACAGGTCGAAAAGCAGGCTGGCCAGTATATAACGCTGAGAGATACACCCACAAAACGGACATGTGTAATTTATCACTGGTTATCACCAATGTTGGTAAGACAAAGCTATCAACCATCCCCAATGACTCACTATCTTTATAGTTGGGATTTCAAATATTCCCAAATTGGTAGTTTATTATTGTTTTACCCTGAGTTTTCTTGGAAATGTGCCAGTTAACTCCTGCCGGTGGCCTTGACATTCTGTCCTTCAGTGGCATAGTGAGACCTCAAACTTCCATGGGTGTATGATGGCTCCACCGTGGTATACCGGTATAAAAAATCTGGAGAAGTTCACTGCAAAGAATAAATCCGATGAAATCCGATGATTCGGGGGCTCAAATCACGAACTAGAAGGGATATCTACGGATATCTAGGGCCCAGGAACTACAGCTGGAAAATAAAAAAACTGAAGCTATATATGTCATTCACCAAGCTCTACCAAGCTTATAGCAAGGCGCTCATCAGCAAAATGGTGAATGATACTTTTATGTTTGTAGCATTGGAATGCGACCAATTTGAGAATGAGATCATCAGCTCACTGCAGCAGCTGGTTGGGGCAAGACAAATGGATGGTCGACAACAGTTCAGAAGGTCACGTTGCCAATCTCGGATGTGTTCCCGGTCTCAGATCAATTACCGACAGCATTTGGCAACTCCCTGAAAGAGTCGGTAAACTACAAGCTTCCTCTGTCGAATTGAGAAGCATTTCCTGATGATGTTTGACATCAATTAGGAGACAAACCCAAGTCCTTTGCTGGTGTCCAGTTTCGGCCCATCCCGCAACATCTTTCAATTAGGATGCTGTATACAATTGGTTTGTCATGGAAAACACTCATCTCTACAACCACCAATTTCAAGGAAACGTTATTGCCATTGCTACAAATGGCGATTGGGCTCAAAATTATGGTACCAAAAATGGCTCCATTTTTAATGGTAAGTTAACATAAACCAACCAATTATAGGGTTAATAATTTTGAGCCATACCCAAATATCATTATGCACTCGTCATATTTTTGACTGGTGCGACGAATTCGATCCTTTTTCCCAAACTGTGGTCATCTACAAGATGCTTAGCTGTCATGGCCAATCTTGTATAGCAAAAGTCGCCGGCTAGAATGCCTCCTCCAAATCCCCGAACCAAACTTAAGCCATTTACATTTGAATACACTGGTCCTATTCATCCTATTCATCCTTCATATCCTGGATTAGTATATCTTCATCTTAATCTTCACCGAAAATGAGAAATTTAGACCAAATGCATAAAAGTACCAACTCCATCCATGTCGAAAATTCAGATGAAACCATACATCAAAAGGCCCTTCAGCTTTGTAAAGAAAAAGATGATAGGATACATTGTGGTTATTTAACATAGCCATGGAAAATGGCTAATTTGGATGTTTTTCCAATTAAAATCTCCATTTATCGAATTTTACAGAGATTTTCCATGGCTATGTTAAATAACCTGAGGATATATTTCCCAGCAAAAACTTTGAAATCTTAGATACCTCTTATCAATGGCCATTTTCAGGCTATCTAAGGGAAGCCTTATATGGTATACTACCTTTAGGATCCTGAAATTCTGATTGATATTATAGGTTTAATCTCCCCAATTGCGGCAACATACCCTGGGGGAAACTAACAGTTCGAAATGGAATTCCCACCATGAACGTAACTCATTTTCCTGGGGAAACCATAGGTTTTCCACATCTTTCTGTAATCATTTACCCCTCAGGTATTCCAAATGCACTCATATTAGATCGCTATTAAATCCATAGATTCCCATTCAATCCCCATTCAATCCCATGAAAATCCCATATAAATTCCTATGAAATACCATGTAAAACCCCACTCAATCCTATATCAATGCCAAATCCTATGAAAATCACCATTGATCTAGGTCAATTTCACAAAAAATTCACTTAAAATAAACCCATTTCAGGATTTTTCCACCTTATAAAGAAAAACAACCACCGCCTTGCGGCCTCGACGCGAGGCCGCCGTGTGCTGAGCTGCCGGACAAGACACTCAGGATGGAACTTCCAGCCATGGTCCAGGCGGTGGACCTTGGCTTGATTTTCACATGCTTCGCTATGGATGAAAATGCGAAAAACAGATGGGTTCAATGGATTGGTTAATGGGAAAATTTACAGGAAACCCATGGGATTTTCCCATCAAATATGGAGGTTTCCGGTTTCAATTTTCCCTTAAACCAATCCAGTGATGGGTTAATGTGGGATTATGAGTTACTATGGATTTATACATAATATATATATATAATGTGTATATATAGACATTGATATGGACGTTGATGTGGATTATCATGGAAATGGATGGAAATGGTGAGTGAATACACAAAATGTGATTTGATTGAGATATCGATGGGGATATCAAGGGGATATCAATTACCTAAGTTGGATTAAACATTAAGAATGGACACTTATATGCATTAATATGGATTATCATGAAATACTCTCCAAAAATGATGGTTGGATGGTGATGATGAGTTGGATGTTGATGATGGTGATGATGAGTTGGATGTTGATGATGATGATGATGATGATGATGATGATGATGATGAAAATGATGGGATGATCTATACATAACCAATAGCTAAGTTATTTTATACCCAAGTTGACTATGGTTTGGCCCCCTAGAAAGCTGCAGGCTGAGTTGGTTAAGTTTAGAAGACTCTCATGGTTGATGGCAGATATAACAAAGTAATTATTAAGTCCAACTAGATTTTAAATCTCATTAATTCCCATTAAATCCCATGAATTCCGGTTAAATCCTTATTGAATCCCATTGAATCCCCATGATACCCAGTGATTTTTGTTCCAATTGAAGCTCCTGTGGGGCTCTCCCCGCAGCTGAGCCGCTCCCGTGGCCAGCGGCTCACCAAGCTGATCACAGCTCCTGCAAAAAGTTCGATGCGTCGAGCTGCAGGTGGTGCATCCCCAGTGATGTTTGTTGATGTATAGTATACACCATAAGTATACAACCAATACTACATGGCTGTGTCTGAAAATATGGTACCTCTAGACTCTAGATCTATTGATATCTATTGGTGAATCGTCATTTCCCGAAAAAAAACATGGCCATTTTATGGGTAGAGTTACAAACCAACTTAGCCAATGACCTGGGGCACCACCTTGATGTCCTGAGAAGAGACCCGAAACAGCGCCGTTCCAAGGGAAGGGCAGTCCATCCCGTGACAAAGCCTGGGACGAGTTGCGACGCTGGAGCGACAAAGCTGGGGAATTCGGAGCGAAATCTGGGGTAGATTGAGTTCGAATATGTCCCGAATTGGTTTAGGATTGGGATTAATATAGGATTGAACTCACCCCCGATCTAATATAATTCAATCTTCAATTTCTATTTCAATTCTTTTTAAATCTATACTTCAAGTAGATTAAATTCCTCGGATTTTCACGATTTCAAAGTCTATATTTGGTGAAAATCTTACAGCTGCATGCACCTAGCTTATTCTTAACAAGTATGGCCGTAACATGG
This sequence comes from Symbiodinium sp. clade C Y103, assembly GCA_003297045.1. Taxonomy (NCBI): domain Eukaryota; class Dinophyceae; order Suessiales; family Symbiodiniaceae; genus Cladocopium; species Cladocopium sp. clade C. Next base: position 283,759 of record BGPT01000265.1, on the reverse strand, counting down.
CAATGGAAAGCATTCAACATCCATGAAACTTCCTGTTGATCACGTGGATGCTTTCCATTTGCCATGTTCGTCCGCCAGCTGGTTGGTGATATAACCTGGTAAAAAAAAACATGCTTTGAAAAAAACACCAAGATGTTGGAACTTTTTGAGGCTCAAAGGTAGAGTCAGGTAGAGTCCATCAATATTATCAAATATTCACCAACAAAAAAGGCGACTTTAAGGAACAGTCACCCTGAAAATGAGGCCAATCCCCAGCTTCAGGCAGGTCGCACAGGAAGAGAATGAGGTCAGAAGACACCTTGGGACATCCCCAGATTGAGAAATGACATGGAGATTTCCTAAAATGGGGATACCCGAAATCATCCAAAATATCATTTCAGTATTGAAACCCATGGTTTTGGGGATCCCCCATTTTAAGAAACCCCCAAACGTGTTTCTCACCTTTTCATCAACACAAAATGAATTTCATCATCAGAACATTTGGGGTTACAAGCAGAAATACTATATAGTTATCAAAAAAAATGGACTCTAATAATAATGTAACCAACAAATAGTTGGGCTTACAACGAAGTACTATCAAACATATGGGACCGGCTAAGAAGGATCTCAACATAACAAATGATCTCATTTGTAACCAACATTTACCCCAAAGATCACCCAGTCATGTAGGTAAATATTCCAGCACCATGGAGCATATGGGACATATTGCTCAAGGTACGTATTTACTCCATCAAGTGGTGACAGTTTTACATATCCGATTATATTTCCATCAATTTACAATTGTATCACTTGCTGTTATGAATATATACCGTGATTCCTTCCAGTAATTCTACCTCGCAATGAACAAAGAAAACCCATTTAGTTCGATGATCATCCCATGTATTTTCCCAGAAGTTTGGATTTTCAAGCCATGTCTTTGTTTCCCGAAAGGGCACCATGTTTCAAAAGAAACCTTCTGTAGTCAAACGTGGCAAGCTGGAAAATCACCGAACTAAATGGAACTTTTAGTGGGAAAATCATCGAAGTAAATGGGTGATGTTCACTTTTTATTTTCCATTTTATATATAGAATTCTCTTTCTAGTTCTACAATCCCGTTAAATGTCATTGGATCCCTATGAAATCCCTTCAATAATGCCTATCTCTGCCTATAGTCCCATGGGGTAAGCGCATTGCCAAGGCGCCAAGAGCCTGCCAATAGCGCAGGGCGAAAGGGTGCCATCAAATGGGCCATGATACCCATCCCCTGAAGCTGGTGCATTCAGAGATCCCCTGATTTCATGGGGATTGAGTTGGGGATTTCATAGTGATCTTATCGGGATTTATTGGGATTGCATGGGGAGTTACTAGGGATGGAATGGGGATTTAGTATGATCTAATTATGTTTTTAAATGTCTTTTTTTCTGGGATTTTATGAGAATCTACATGGATTATATGGGATTTAAGGTGATTTACTGGCCCTAGGGAATAAACTAGAAAAAAAATTGTGGAACAAAACGATGGTGGAAACCTGAGGAATGATCTACATTCATGGTGGGTTAAACCCACATCCATGATAGGCTATAGAAAGGTACGACTGGTTCATGGGGTGAATAATATTGATATATTGGGATATTCAGCAAGCATTTTGGCAATAAACAAGCTTGTTCTTAGGGACAGTCAATGCATAATGAGGTCAATGGTGATGCCTACAAAAGCATATAAATGGTCATTTTGGCAACAATCTTGTTGGGGTATAAAACTGACAATAGTGGGGATATACTTGGAGATAGTGGGGTATAACCAGGACATTGCCTGTAAATAGAGGTTTTAATGAAAAAATCCTGGAACTAGATGGTGGATTTTCCAGCAAGGTATAGAAATGTGTTTTTTCGATGGTGGGATCGATTTTTTGGATCTTGTTGGTGCAAAACGGAAAACCTAGCCCATGCCTACACATGTGCTATGGATCAACAGAAAGGCTATCAAGACTTACGGCAGCCCACCATTATTTATAGCACGAGTTGTTGAGGAGGCCAATCGGAAACCATGAACATCCATAGAACATCCCCAACTTCCACTGGCTGATCATTGTTGACCACATTAATTGATGGCCATGATATCATGTTGTTGCTGAATTACACTGTATCTATACACACATGTACGTACATAAATGTAAATTCTATGTATGATATAATATGTATATATACATATAATTTATTAATATAATATATTATATATATATATAAATATCCATCATACCCCCATCATATGCCCTATCCGGCAGTCTACAGCTAGGTCCAAGGACAGTCTCTGGTCCAAAGACCAAGCCAAATACGCCACCTGTGACGTCGGCACAGGTCGTTGATCAGCCAATATGAGATGGGGATATAGGGGATTATCTTGAAACAAAAAGTGTGGGAATCTGAGATTCTAAAGGTATGATATGGTATGATCACGCGATTATGCTATCTCTATACCATATGTATTGTCGGAATCTGTACATTATATACCATTGGAATGACAGTAGTTTCATTATCATTATCATTATCATTATCCATTATCATTATGAGATTGCTATACCCGTTCCATTGGACATGTCTCGGCTGTACATGTCTCCATTTATGGCCATCAGTGACTGATTTCACCAAATTTTTTACTGGTCGCTCAACACCCATTCATCATAGCATATCCCAGGTAAACCACCATACTCTCATCATAGTCCCATAATCATCAAAATACCTTTCGAATCCTTTCGATACCTTTCATAGCAACCCAAACCAAATAGAACAGTAAGATCAAAAAAATCGTACCACCATTGCAAACATAGTGGACTTTGTTTAATCGTTCCTTTTTCTGGGTTGCTACAAATACCATTACCCGCGACTGTGGTCATCCGCCTGCCACAGCCCCTCGGTAGAAGGACTCCACGCTGCTCGACACCTTGGAGAACTCTGGGCTGGAGCAAAGTGCCAGCACTCAACTCATATGATGAGCTGCCCATTTTCACATTCCTAACCTTCCCATAGTATGTCAATCTGCTGTTAAGGATTGAGAGGTTCATTCTCATGGCAATTGCAAACCATCCCATGGAATTGGGTTGATGTCAATCGCAGATTTGTGGACTTACCATGACTTTGAAAAGTGGACTCGGGTGATAATCCACAAACTCTCCCAGGTCAAAAAATGGTAGAACTCGTTTTCACAATCCAAAATTACAACAAATTACACCAATATAAACGCGTATATAATATGTAGGTACTTGGATTATCATCCAGTCATCGACAGTCCACAGGGATCATCCACAAGGGCAGTGGACTTGGCCCTTGAATAGAGGATTCGATGGGATTTACCTTCTGGGAATCTGAGCAATGAAGGTTCAATCTTCAGGGTCTTTGGGGGTTTGGGGTCAAGATTGGTACCCGAAATTCACCAAAATTTCACATGTTCGACATTGGCGAATTACCAATCAAAATCAGCAGTCCATCACAGAAACTCAACAAAACACAACAAAACTAACTCACGCTCTCAACGCGTCTTTAGTGTGATGGATGGAAACCTAAATCTCCTGTCGGATGGATGAACCCATCCCCTGCTTTTTCAAAACACCAACAACTTCGTTGTCACAGCCATCTCCAGCTGGCGCTGTCCAAGACACGCAAGACACTTCCGGTGGCGGCTTTGTCCACATGGCGTCGATCCGGAGAACCGCCGAATGGCTTAGAATCGAAGGAGGTGTCTGGACCCTCAGAGCACCTTGGAAAACTGATTTAGTAAAGCAATCATCCATCCATATGTTCATTGTTTATAGCACTTGGGAATGGTTTATGGCATTGGGTTTGTACCACATTCACGTTTTCCTGTTGTTAATCGTCGTTTTGAGTTTTATATATATATATATATATATACACACACATTTTTTTTATCGGTATACTGACGGTCTAGGTATGATCATGTGTTCAGGAATTGTGGTTTTCTTAACCATGTGGGTTGCTCAAAAGAATATGGCAATGATGGCAATGTGAAGTAATTGATTGACGTACGCAACCATCTATGTACACTTTGAGGGACACTATTTTTGGACCATGGCCAGTTGTTGTTTGGTCAGGTGAATCTAAAATCTGGAATCGACCAGAATTCACGACGCTGTGATTTGCGTGAGGAGAGCCATAGATTGCACAATGACTTATGACCGATTTTCTGACTCCAGAGATCTTTTTGTGCAATTAGACATTGAAGCGCAATGTAACTTCATAGTTGTGAATCATAAAGCAAAATCAAAGCACAGGTCCAAACAACTTAGCGAATTCAATCAGTGATTGCACAGCTGAAATTCTGAACTCCAGGAGGTTTGCCTCACGAATTCCAGGAACAACATCTTTCACAAGCCTGACATAGCCCTGGGGGGTTGGCGCTCTTCAATAATTACCAGTTGGTTATGATGACACCATGTGTGGTGCAAGTGTGGGGACAAGTGAATGGATACATGATATATATATATATATACACACATATACACGATTGCTTCCCTTCAGACCATCAACTAGAGGATCTTGCAATATCTTGCAGCTATTTCTGCATGTCGCCGCAGTACTTCCTGTAGTCAGCAATCTCTTCCCCAATTCATGCATAAATCCAACACCACCAAGACTGCATGGAAAGGAATTGCAGAAGCTTTGGAACCTTTGTGTTGGGCAGCCTCAAAATTGGATGGTTTAGAATAATCTTGTAAATCTAATGCCGTAAACCATCCCAGTAACCAAGAAACATCATACCATACCATACCATCCTAGTAAGAACTAAACACCGTAGATCCACTTTCATAAACTCCACATGGGGATGGTTTATTGTTGAGTTTACCACATGACTCAAGATCACTGGCGCCAATCTGTGGGCTGGCCGAGCTGAAGTACATAGCAGTCTCGCAGTCTCCCCGTCTCAGCGGTCTCGCCATCGTGCCAGCTTTTTCCCATTGCAGTAACCAATCATCTGAATTCATTGGATTGGTTAATGGGAAAATTTACAGGAAACCTCTATATTTGATGGGAAAATCCATGGTCTCCTGTAAATTTTCCCTTAAACCAATCCAATGATGAATACGTTTCTGGCGATGTGTTGATTCTGGCGGTTTGTAAAAGTTCAGACGTTCAATCTTGTCAAGTCATCCCAAAGACACCAAATATCATGGAAAAGGCAGACCGGCCCAAATGTCATATGGTGGAGTTGGTTTCAGTGGAAAAAATTACAGACACCCCATTATTTGGCTCGTAAAACTCTGGTTTCCTTCATTTCTTTCCCTACGAGGATCGGCCTAAGCAACCTTCGTCGGTCATCCTATGAATAACTTGGAACTATCTATGTCACCCACACACAAACCAGTCAGGATACGTGAAGAAAATCTCACCAAACCAATATGGAGGTTTCCTAAAATAGGGGTACCCCCAGTCATCATCCATTTACAGATTTTCCATGAAATAAACCATCCATTTTTGGGTACCCCCATGACTTAGGAAACCCCCCATATAGGATCAACACTTCCAAAGAAAGATACTCTGCGCGGCTCATGGAGTTGCGCAACTGCGCAACTCACAATGGAGTCGGGAGCCTGCAGGGCGCAGCATGCGCCTGGCTGCTGCCAGGCCTATTGAAAATCACCGTGTTTCACAGGTACCCTCTGGTATTGCCTAACATAACTATGGAAAATCACCATTTTTCATGGGAAAATCCAGTAGAAATGGCCATTTTCAATAGCTATGTTAAATTACCAGAGGGTAAATCATCAAACTGAATGGACCATCTATACCATGACCATAGCTTTGTTGAATTACCGGAGGGTAATGAAGGTCAAATCACCAACTTCCTTGTCTTGTGGCTGTAATTCACGGAAAGAAAAAGGATGGAACAACCCTGTAATCTACAGGGTTAAATTGCTGAAAAAATACAGAAAAATGGTGAAAGTACCAGCTCCTGCATTCGGAAAATTCACAAATGGACCATGGCACGTGTTGGGTTCGTGGCATTTCATGGTGCTGAAAGGGTTTGGCTGTCCAGCCCTAGATTTGGGGTAAATGTGCACGCTCAACGTGATCAATGTCAACCCAGTGTTTGCTGATTCATACCCGTTGCTGGTTCATACCCGGTACTGTACAGCTGGGCAGATTGAATGAACACCGCAAATATCATTGACTGGGGGGAAAAGAAACATTTTTGGGCTAGCAAACACAGTAAATATGGCAACATATGTTTAAACAGCTGGCGTTGCTCCTAGTACATTGAATCCGCTGTATGTTGGGGGTTTCCTAAGATGCTGATACCCCCCAAAATGAATGGTTTGTAATTTCATAATGGACAATCCGAAAATACCATGGATGATTTGGGGGTACCCCCATGACTTAGGAAACCTCCATGTGTTTTCTTGGATAGGGGTGATCAAACCCTCCACCAACGCCAACGCCTCACATCAGTGAGACCTGCCGAGAGCTGGGGCGAAGATTGGAGCAGGTGGGGTGACACCATCTGGACTTTTGGAACATGTTGGTCTGTCTAAAAATGGGAGATACCACACAAATTACCATATTCTAAAGGAAAAAAGAGGTCATCAATTGTCAAATTGCCGGGGTTTTGATGGGTTTACCCCATATGTTCGGACAAACCCATTTGCCAAACCTGAAAACCTTGCTATTTTTAGGGATGATCCCTTTTACTAGCACCATCATTTATGGTGAGGTGCTGCGAGTTCGCAAGAATCTGCCCAGAATCTTCTCAGAGTTTAATTGGAACCCTCTGGCAATTTAACATAGCTATGAACAAATCAATGAACATGATCATTGGTACTTGGTAAATAATTGATAAGTGGACAATTTTCCAGTTTGTAAACTGATAATTTCCCAGAGGTTACTTCGTATTGAATAGACTTGGGTGTGTCTGCACATTGGGGAACTCTCCCAGTGGACACTGAAGAAGTGTATCACCAATCCATGTTCTGTTTTAGCTGAATGGATACAAATGGATACAACATGTTACAACGGATACAGTAGAATTCAGTACACAATTCCAGTCAAAATATAAAATACATTCAAATATTTGATAAGACTGGAATTGTTCACAGAATATACACACATCATATATTTCATGTTCGAGAATGTTCGAGATGTATTTTGTAAACAATTAGACAGATTCAAAATATATCAGCATTTGAGCGAAACTCCCCGGATAGAGCAAAATCACCACTCAGGTAATAGAGCCACAATGACATGTCTGTGTATCAACGATGATGCAGAAATGTGGCATCACCTCTGCATCTTGGGGAGTCCATTGCTGGATTTGTAATTTGATCTAATCCCATCCCCTACTATTTGATACTATTTGGAGGTTTCCTAAAATAGGGGTACCCCCAAATCATCCACTTTAATAGGATTTTCCATTATAAAACATCCATTTTTGGCTACCCCGGGCTCCCAAATCCGCGGGGGGGGGGGGGGGGGGGGGGGGGGGTGCAGTGGGATTCCACGGTGAACGCATGGCTCGCACCAAACTAACCTGCCGAAGAAACGCAACAACCAACGATGATTCACTAGCATTATTGGATTGCTGACTCAAATCAAGAAACAACACCAACACAAATATGTATGGATTTGTCTGAAAATAAAGTACTCCAAAGTTTGATGGTTGATATATTTCCATATTTCCATAAAGAAAAAACTGCCATTCGGTGGTATACCCTATCTTGATATGGACACGCCGATATCAACAACATGGATACAGTGGCCTTCCACCAACCACTCAACCGAGCCCGTCGAAGTAAGCCTCCATTGACTTACAGGGCTCTGTCGAAGCGGTTCAATTTCCTTAGCACCCGCAGTGCGCAGCATGTGAAATCAGTGGTCTATTCACGGTTTAGTGTTGACCCCGGAGTAATAAACCCCTATAATTCATTAATATGGGGAGGTGTTCAAATAGTGATAATGTCTCTTTCCACATGGTACCGCCAATTATTGAACTAGGCGTTTCTTAATCTGAGGTTGATATTATAAGGGTTTGTTAACCACCAACAACCACTGGCAAGGGCGAGCCTGATCGAGCACTCGCTGTTGTGCTTTTGGCCTGACTTAAGTGGATTCGCACTTTGTCATCAGTCAACTAAAGGAAAAATTGAGCAGTGTTCAAAACACTGCATCGTCCTTTTTTACTGTTTGGTTGATAGGGATTCCCCCAAAGCACTGTTATATTCCCCAATATAAATTACGATATATTATATATTGATTGGCATACCCCCTATATATAATAGTATATATGTATATAATCATCAACCAACAGGGGTCTTGCACACTGCATTGCACTTCCACGATCATCTGGCTCTTCTTCAAATCAAGCCGATCCCCGTGGCATGGGATCCCCAAAGATTGCTTGGGTTCAAGGCATCTCCAGCTATAGGTTGCTGTATTTTCACCCATTCAACTGTAAATACACTGTATATATATATATACATATATCCACCCTAAATCCAACATTCATAATAGTTCGAAACCAACAGAAACCTATCAAAACTATCATGAATCCAAGATACATGCCCTTTTTTGATGCTTTCATGAGTTTCATTCCCATATTTGGTGGTGTCGGTGTTCATAATATCCTTCCTCATGGCAAAGCTTCAGTGTTTGCGGTGAGATACCTTTTTTTTGGAAGGAAATATATGGAGGTTTCCAATCCATAGGGGTACCTCTAAATCATCCATTTTAATAGGATTGTCCATTGTAAACCATCCATTTTTGGGTACCGGTACCCCTATTTTGGTTAATAAAAATCCTGACCAAACAGGACCCCCCCCTGCCCTCAGGCTGTGACAGGAACAAATCGCTGCGGAGATGGCGATCGACCGAAGCGGGACGTTCCTGGGGCTACTTGGAGCGATCATCAACCAAGAAGTGATTGGAAGTGCAGATCAAGTTGCAAGTGGATATTTAACCATAGTTATAGGGGTTATATCCCAACTTATGGGGGTTTCTAACCATAGTTATAGATCTCATTGGTGATTAAACGTAGCTATTGAAAATGGCCATTTATAGTGGATTGTCCCATTAAAAACTGTGATTTTCCATAGTTATGTTAGTTTACCAGAGGGTGGTTGGATTGGTTGAAGGGAAAATCTTCACCGGAAACCATAGGTTTTACCACCAAATGTGGGGTTCTCCTGTAAATTTCCCCTTACACCAATCCAATGAAGATCTAGTTTTAAGTGGATATAGTTCACCATAGTTCTAGGGGCCCCATATCCCAACTTATGGTGGTTAGAAAAACCATAGTTATAGCCATAGCCATTTGTACCACCAACTGCACCCCCAAGTAAGTTCCCTAAGCGTGTTATCCAATGTTACATCAACCGACTGGCGGCTTGAAAATGCCCGTTTGAGTGGCATACTTTAGATGCCATCTATGCCATGTTTTTGGGGATTTCACCTGATTTCACCTGATATTTCGTGGCATATCAACCACCAACAATAAAAATGCCACGGTCAAGTTACACGGGATCATTGTGAGGCCGGTGGTCATATCCCTTCATGAAATTGGATGGCAAGATCATCCCCCAATTAATCAACGGGTCAATCGAATCGAACTTTTAACCATGGGACATACAGAAACAACGTTCCCGAGAATACATCGTGTCCTCCGGGCTTCCTCTTTCAACCTCCGCTTTTCAGGGGCTTACAGCTCTTGATCGACCGAATCCTGCTGGTGTCTACAGTTTAACCCCCTCATGTGGATCCTGCCAGAGATGAAGATAGTCAATCGGCCACTCGCAATTACTACCTCCTCATGATATGTCAGAAAATATTCGTGTTAGCTATGCAATTCCCAAGAGCATTTGCAGTTCCTGTTATAGTATGCATATATCGTGTATAATATATAAATATATATAATATACATATGTGACTAAATTAGTCTAAATTATAACTACCAACTAATTACGTCTATTCATCATCATTCCATCATTCCGCTACAGAGAATATATAATGTATCCATATACATATATTGTTCAATCCTCCTTGATCCACAAAAAATGGTTTCTTTCTGCTGAAGTCCTGGTTGTTTTCCATAGCAAAAAAACATAAAAAAGCTAAAGAACATCAATTAAGCTACTTGTCCAAGGTTGCGGTTGTATATACCTCCTGGTTATTTAACAGTTCGCCATGGAAAACCACCATTTTTTAATCGGTAAATCACCATGTTTCTCATCTATAAATGGGCCATGGCTTCCATGGCTATGTTAAATCACCACAGGGTACTCTTGTTAAATTAGATACCCTCTGGTGAACTAACATAACTATGGAAAATCACCATTTTTATGGGAAAATCCACTATAAATGGCCATTTTCAATAGCTATGTTAGTTCACCAGAGGGTACCCCTAAAATTGGATTGGTAATACTAAACCTAGACTCAAATCTGTGGTCTTACAGGGCGTAATTTTTTTGACTCATTCCCATATGTATACCCTCTGGTAAATTTAACATAGATCCTGAAACTACAGAATTTTAGTAGAAACTCATCTTCCAAGCCGAAAACTGGCAGGGTCTATGTTCATTTACTGGAGGGTATATAATACGCAATATTACGTATGGACGATGTCCCTGACCATGTTGTTGACACCCGAGCCGGCCTTACCTGGATCTGAGAGAAAGGATGTCGCCAGGCCGCTCCCCTCGAGACCAGCCGGAAATGCCGGGTTTTCGTGGGAAAGCTTGGATGCCATATATAACGTTATTGGCATTTATATAAATATGTGTTTCTGGACATTTCTATAAGTGTATATGCCAGTTACATGCCACTTATGTGCAAGATAATCTCTCAAATGTTATAATATATATATATATATATGAAAACTATAAATTCCAAGTATGTCATTTTGGAGATTTATACAACCACCAAAGAAGAAGTGGCTTCATATGAATTTTACACTTACTTCCGGGGATGTCATGGTTGTGTAATATGGGGAGATCATGGGATACTAACCACCAACCGTATCCAATCGTATCCATTATGGGTTTTAGCAGGAAATTCTTGAATAATATGTGCCATGGGCAAGTTCCAAGAGAAGAAGCCTCGGATCCTGGGCCTATGGGATAGTATACAGGATACCAACTTACAACTAACGTACAGTTGAATCCAGCTCTACATCCGAAAACGAACCGGTTCCTGACCGCGATTCTCGCTACTTGCGGAGTACAGTCTCGAGTGGGTATGGTCATCCATCCCTGAAAAAAAGGCACCCTTCTGTTGGCAAATATGGTTCACTACCAATGGTGGTATGACCATCCCTCAATCAATATAAGCATATAATCCAGCTTTTGACTCGACTCTCGCATGAACTCGAAGGTCCATGACACAACATGACACAATATAGGATTGTCTCAAACAGGGTTTCGAACAAAAAAATCCCACATGTTTCCTGTAAAAAAAACACGATTTTGGGGGTATATCCCATTTTTCAAACATCCATGTCGAAAAATCCTTTACCAACCGAAACTCATATGGAGAATAATCTATGGACAGGGTATATGTGGGGATACCTCCATTTGCATCCATTTGCCATGTCCCATCATATACTTGGGGGTGCAGTTGAGGTTACTTTTATGGGTACCAGTCACCACAATCATAGGGGCTCCATATCATGTATCCCAACTTATGGGGCTTTAAATCCCAGAGTTGTACCCATCAAAGTTACTCAGCTCAGGTCCCCGAGCTGAGTCAAGACCTCGACAGGTGGAGTGCTAATCTTTTTCTATGGCTCGGTTCCAAGAGGTTCCAACCATGGATTTGAAAATGATCCAACTATACCCATGTTCTGTTTGATAGAACATGTAACAATTCGTTGACATCAGAGGGCAACAACAACAAGAAATGTTCAAATCATGAACCTTGTACTGATAAAGTCGAACTTCGAAATCAATGTTCCCAAGAAATATCCAACCATATTCATTCACTAGCTATCTAGCTAAAGAAAAACAAATAATCTAGTGCAGTTTCCATTACCAGAAGTTTGAAGCATGCAATCAGCCGCAAACCCAAGATAGCCAGGGTACTTTTCTTTGCATGTCCCCATTATTTTCAAACAAGTCCAGTCTCTTGTCGGCTGGGCAAGCAACCAAATCATTCCTTTGAACAGTCACACTGGTCATGTCATGTCTTGTCAGCTTGTTTTGTGTTGCATTAAATCTACTAGTTGACGGTATTTGTGTTGCATTCGATGCCTCCTTTCCTTGCAACCATCAATGGGTAAAAATCAAATCGATGTACATGTCATCAACAACCTGAAGCGAGGGACATGCCCTCTAGATGGAAAAGGGCCCATTTATAGCTGATAAGAATGATTATTAACCATTATTAACCCATCAAAAAGGGCAACAAAATCCATAGCAACGTAAAATATCCAGAGGGTATAGCATGATATATCCCATCTAAATCCCATGAAGTTCCGTCAGAGTCCCATATTGTTGATGGTTACTGTACCCTCTGGTAAACTGACATAGCTATTAAAAATGGCAATTTATAGTTGATTTTCCCATGAAAAATGGTGATTTTCCATAGTTATGTTAGTTAACCAGAGGTTAAATTTCCAGAAGGTATAGACATCTATAGACTATTCATGATCCCATGGGGTCATGATGCAAAGAAACCATCCATCATCCGACAAAATCCAGCTATGAGGCCCCCTCCCAGTTACAAGCCTCAATGGATTGGTTAATGGGAAAATTTACAGGAAACTCCTATATTTCATGGGAAAATCCATGGTTTCATGGTTTCCTGTAGATTTCCCTTAGAGTAATCCAATGAAAGCCTATTAAAAAACTGCAACTGTGACTTGCTACATGAATCATATATAACCAAAAAATTCAGTCATAGTTTCATGATGGTTTTATGATTATAATGTTGGAATATGTTGGATGTTTACACCCAACATGAACCATCAAAAAATTGCTGGTATAAATCTGGCCCTGCTCCGGCGCCTGCAACCCTTGGAATAGTTGGAATCCTGGGCTTCCAAGGAGGTCTTGGATGTGTTGAAATGGAGATTTCCTCCCCAAGTCACCACTGACTTGGATGAGGGGGTTACCCCCATTTTGGGAAACCCCACAAAATGGAGGTTGGAGATGTATTTTTTGTCAAATGATTCAAGGAAAACCAATAAAATTTCAAAATCCAAATCCAGATTAGTCAAACCAGTCAGTCGACAGAGGAAATGTTGGATTCTCTCGATAAATGGATCTCGCTGGCACACGAGGATACCCTCTCCTAGGACTCCTAATCGAGCATGGCAACGGAAAATCACCCATTTACATCATCACAAATGATATTCCCATTAATACCTCCATTTTCCCATATTTTCCAACATCTTCCAATGATATTACTATGATTTTCCCATTAAAACCTGATGAATGGGAAAACAACACATCCTCAGTGGATGTGGAGACTGCTCCACGCATTGATGGCCGGTTGGTAGGGGTAGACTTGGCAACACCCGGATGATGATGCGATAGAACCAGTAAAGCATAAGAAATATAGGAGACACCATGTACCATCCCTGGAATGGTTTTTCGGAAAAAAAGGATGGGCTTTTTTTCCCTAAAATTTGCTGCTTTACAGTAAAATTTACACCCTGACAAAAAAAAAACATATGATTATAATAGAGAAAACAAATAAATACTAGAACTCTATATTATAGGGTTTTATGATAGTTATACTAAAGACTAGCCATTTCCCAAAACCAAAACAGTGACATCTCGCCGACGTCGCCTCGCCAGCGGCTCCCGCATGATCCGGGGCGAGGTGAACCTGCGGAGAGCTGGACGCACAGTCACGAAATGTGATTGGAAACCCCTAACTGGAGATATCCCCAGGATTTTGCCATTTCTATCAAAGATGTATGTCAATTATAACCATTGATATCATTCTAAAAGTTGTGGACTACCTGCAGGTTTTGAGAGTAACTTGAAAAAATGTTGATATAAGTTTATCCCCGTAATGATATAGCCCATTAATCCCATTACCGTATTTTAGAACTGCATTTGTTTATGAAATCACCTTGCCCAGTTTGATGACCAAAAGGTCCGTACGTCGTTTCATCCCAAGTCGTCGATGCATCACGTAACCCTGGTCCGTCAAGGCATTTCCAACATCTTCAGATCCGTGGCCAATTACCCTCTGGTAATTAAACGTAGCTATTGAAAATGGCATTTTTTGTGGAATTTCCCATTAAAAATGGTGATTCTCCATAGTTATGTTAGTTTACCAGAGGGTATGTTGTTCTTTGCTTGGGAAGTCATCGGAATGTAATGATAATATGTGGGTATATATACATTTAATAGGAAAATCACAGGACTATAATAGGGATATACAGCAATAGGATAATAGGATGCAATAGGAATATACAAGGCGTATATGGCATAAAACCCAACAATAACGAGGATATGAAACCAAACTCAAAACATCCCCAACATCTCTATGTCGCCATCCAGAAATATCCAGAATTTCGTTCAGATCAGCGGTCGGTTCATCTGACATCTTAGGAATGCCCATGTAGTGAATCGCCGGTGTAAGCGGTGCATCAGCCAACCTGTCACGCCCGGCGCCTGCCAAAGTCGCTGCGGCGGGCTCCAGAGACCTGGTCATCACATGGCTTGCTGGAAAATGTCTTATTTTTCACGATTCTTTTTCTTATCTACCCTCTGGTGAACTAAGATAGCTATTGAAAATGGCCATAGAAATAGTGGATTTTCCCATTAAAAATGGTGATTTTCCATAGCTATGTTAGTTTACCAGAGGGTAAAATACCCAATTTAGTTTGGATCCCAGTTTGCCATATGTTTGACTACAGGGCAGCTTGGAGCAGCCCTGATTTCTTGTTGATTCGCCCCTAAGTTTTGTCGTAATCCCTGCTTCCGAATATTGAATATCCCCAACAGCAAACAACAAAATAAATGGATCCACTACGCACATTCCACCAGGGTTTCGATTGGGGATCATTTCAACTATCTATTGGGGAAAGGATTGTTCCATCCATGTGCCGAGTGCCTCCCAGAAGCATCATCTAAAATAGCACGGAACATGCCATCATCGAAAGATTTGAAAGCACCAATCAAATATCCCCATTCAGTCATGTATGTATACATACTGTATATATATAATATACATATATATACATATATATATATATATCTCTTATCATTGTGATTATGAGTATTTCTATTAAATTACGACTAATATTACTACTATGATGGTATACGAATACTGTAACTCCCATAAACAAATCCCTATGTTTTGCTGCTGAAACTCCCATCTTCACTGGGCGCACCGGGGTGGACGTGGAACCACGGCGAGACTCGGGACTCTGCCTCCGTAAAACACGAAGGAATCGATGGAAATCCCATAGTTTCTTGGGTCAAACAAATGGGTTTCAGAGATGTGAACTTGGAGATGTGACCAATATTGACCAATCAGAAGGGCACCATTTTTTTTGAAAGGCACATCATGGTGATCCAAGTGAGCCTCGGAAACAGTTTGCTGTTGATCACCTGCATCCCATGCTTTGAGGCTACAATCCCATGTCTTACAAGTAAATCATGTTTTTTGTTGCTGGTGAAATCGGCAAAATAAGATGATTTACAACCGTAACAATCTCACCATTTCTGCGGTCAAGACTAGGTTTTTTACGGGTGAAAACCCTATCCTTATTGGTTCTACCCCGCCACTGGCCTCAACATTCTTGCTTCATGTCTTCGCACCACACTGTCCATTCCCTGACAACGGAAAAGGGGCGACGACTTCGGGGGGTTCAAAGCAAGACATATCCGAACTGGGGATTACCCTCCGGTGTCCTCAAACACGGCTGGGAAATCCCGTATAAATTGGCATTCAGATTGGACAATCATCTGTACAGGGTGGATTTTCCATAGCCACGTGGAATACCAGGGGATTAGTCCACCCAGCAATCTCCAAAAAGATTGAAAAACAAAAAACTAATAACAGGTTTGATAGATCATATCTTCTATTTTTTTTGGTGTTACTTTGGTTGATTTGATCGCCATGATTGTCGATCTGCATAATCAAAATGGGTTTTACATGGTTTAAAATGTTTTAACATACCATAAATGTTCCAAAAAGGTGGTGGTTTGAACATCTTTGAAGAAGGAACAATGCCACTGAACCAAAGTGACTTAACATGACTTAACCATCAATGCCCTCTGGGATGTATCTTCAAGTGTTGGGACTAATTCCTGAGATTCAACGTTGTAGATATCATAGTTGGCTCCTCTCGAAACTACCTTCTGCTTATTCGACAGAACCATGGAAAATGACCCATTTATATATGATTTATGGTGATTTACCTACTAAACATGGTGTTTTTGTTTCCATAGCTATGTTAAATAACCAGAGGGTAGTTATTCTGATGTTTATAATAATCATTAATGAATTCATCACCTTTTCCACGTGACTTTTTGCATATAGCCAGGTTTGAACATGTTTGAACCCCCCACCCATAATCATCCTCCAGCAGCTCGATCTGCCTGAGCCAAGTACTTGTGCTTTGCAAGTTCTCCTGAGTGGCGCCGAGGTAGGATTCATGGCTGTACACTGTAGAAATGGCACATCCTCGGGGCTACAAAGCATTTTGGCCTTTACGACTTCAGAAACTATTTGAAATTACTTTTGTAGGTGGAAATTGTCCGATCATATCCTATCCCCATGTTCTTATTTGCATAAATCAAAACTTTTGGTATCTATCTTTTGATGAATGCCAGAACTGTATTGATCTATCCTCCAGTTTGTCGCCGTGTCCAGCTGGTCGTGTTTTTGCAAATTGACCGGAGGGACGGATTTAGGGTCACCAAATGTCACCAGGGTCAATGAGAACCAAAAGACCTCAATGTTCTTGCTCGGTTGGACTCAGTTTGACTGTGGGCCCCATGAAATGTTGCGGGTTTCCTAAGTCATGGGGGTACCCAAAAATGGATGGTTTATTTCATGGAAAATCCGATCTAGAAATGGATGATATGGGGGTACCCCTATTTTAGGAAACCTCCAAATGTTGCGGGTTACCTCATTCTGACCCATCATTGAAAATCTCCACAACCCTTGGTGAAAGTCACTCTTGTTGAAACATCCTCAAGATTGTCTGTGATATCTCCTGCTATCTCAAGTCGGTCATCGCGACCCATTGCTATTGCTTTTCCATTTTTTTAAGGAAACAAGGCAACAAAATAGAGCAAAACAAGACTAACACACTGCAGTTTTAAAGTCCTGGCAGTTCTATCAATAGTCCCATCCCCCAGAATATCAAACACCCCCCAGAAAACATTGTTTAGAACCGGATTTACACTTATGGAGTGTTTCATATCAGCTCTGTTGATTCTCCCCAAGTCACAGATTCTTTAAGAGAGGTGAACAAGAGATGGTGAGCAGAACACAAGAGATGTGAGCCTTACCGGGTTGAATACGTGATACAGTTTGGTACCAAGTTAGTAGGTTCTAGTAACCCCTACAAACCCATATACTGACTTGTCAAAGCTTCGCAAGCTTGACGTGTATGGCCTACCATTCTGACCGCCTTATTTTATGCGAATATTAGCGCTCAAATGGCAACGCCAGATCACAATCACCAGCTGTACCAGAGGTATGGCGGCAGGAAAACCAAATAACGTTTGTTTAGCACCCATCGAGGATTTTTTTCATGATCACCTTTTAGGTTCTTCAAAAATAAAATATGTCGTATAATTCATATATGATTTTTTTGGTGACCATCTATGATTCTTTTAAAGGAGTATTGTCATTTTTTTCCCTTCAAAAACGGCTCTTAAAAAATGGCCCACAGAAACTCTGGACTTGTGCCGAGATGAAGGGCAAAATGGGTGTGTTTTTTTAAATGGGTGATATCCGTTATATCGAAAAAAACATGTATTATATATTTGGGGAATAGAATGATTAAGAATTTTCGATTTTGGGGTATTGTAAGACAAAGCCAAAGAGTGGTCTGGTTTGTTGATGTTGTCTTTGTGGGGTGTTGCATATCTCGGCACTGCGAGCTCCAGTCCCTTGAGGAAGCCTGAAATTTTGTGGGATGTTACTGGTTCTGTTTTCTATTTTGCTCAAGCCTGTCAACAAATCCGTGAGCACTGACCATAAATAGGTGCTATAAATCATCTGGCATTGGGTTTACCACATTGTTAAATAATGTGTTTCCCATTAGAAGACCCATGTCTGGGGAATTTCTCAGCAAACTATGATCAATGTTTGATTGAACAAACGATACCCTCTGGTAAACTAACATAACTATGGGAAATCACCATTTTTAATGGGAAAATCTACTATAAATGGCCATTTTCAATAGCTACGTTTAATTACCAGAGGGTAACATTAATGGGTTTACCACAGTACAGTTGGTTTGTCTTTGGGTGTACCACCAAATATTGATTAGTTCGATATATCTACCCTCAACCATAGATTTCACCCTATAGTTGTAAACCAAGTTAGCTAACCCAAATCCCATTAAATTACCCTTAAGTCTCACAAAAAAAACATCAAATCCCATTGAAACCCCACTAAGTCCAATTAAAACCCTATTATGTATCATTAAAATTCCATTAAATCCCATTAAATTCCATTTAGATCCCATGAAATCCCATGAAAATCCGGAAAATCACAATTTTTGCAAAACAAAAAACGCCTCCCGGCGACCTTCGCGCAAGTTCGCGCTGCCAAGCATCGGGTCAGCTCTTTGGTGTCCGCCAGCATGGCGTCCATACGCCTGGGCATCAGTTGAAAAAGGATGGGATTTGACATACATGTCAGGGAAAATCATGGAATCATTGGATTGGGTTAATGGGAAATTTTACAGGAAACCATGGATTTTCCCATTAAATATAGAGGTTTCCTGTAAATTTTCCCTTAAACCAATCTAGTGAATGATAGGAAAAAACATAGGGAACATATGGAAAATATAGAGTTATAGAGGAAACATGATTAATGATGGATTTGACACACCTGAAATGGAGATTTGAAAATTTGAAAATATGGGAATTTCAGCAACTGAAATCGTGAATGGGAAAATATGGGAATTTCAGCAACTGAAATCGTGATTGCATTGTGATTCAAGGGTCATATGGTATCATTTATAATGATGTGAACCCAATAATGAACCTACCTACTAAGTTACCAAGGTACCCTAGGGACCCTAAAATAGCTTGTGAATGGATGGTTTTTCGCAACAATACGGGAACACTAGGTTTTGACACATTCTCATTCAAATTAACATCATATAACATCATTTAACCGTCGGAACATATGGTCTTTTAATATATGTTCAGATGAAAAGCATGGGAATAACCGGAACCAAAATCGGGATATAATGATACAATGGTGATATACTGATGGTTGATGGAATTTAACCAAAAATGGGGGGTTAGTCATCTAAGGGGTTGAGAATCCAAAAACTAAGGGATTTATGTCTCCAAGGAACAATGAATTTGGGTCTGAAAATAGCGGATTCGCCCCAATTCTATGGCCTATTGATAGGGAAAATTATGACTAAGCAGTATAGACCTATAGGCTACGGGGTACAGTACTGAAAAAAACAACCCACTGACTTCACCCGTGAAAATTGGGAGATCACTCCAGTTGAGCTGACAATACACCAACAAACCGAACTAGCCTCCGGTTTGCTGCTCAAACGTGGCTGGCTGGAATATCGAATATCCACCATTTATAGATATATATATATATTATATTATGTATTATTTGTAGATATTTATAGTTATAAATTTCCTATTAAACCGAACTAGCTGACCCTAAGGGGGATCATCATCCATTTTCTACCAGCTAATTTGACGTTGGAAAACGAGCAACAACAAGGTCTGATCTCGCACCAGCTGGACTGGACAAGTCGCCACCAACCATGGATCTGAAACTGGCTCATGGGGTTCAGTAGCACCATCCAACTTAAATAAGGTTCGTCACAGGAAAATCATCCCTCGTTTTTGGATGATGAATCAAGAAATGAAACCAGGACGCCAACGCTAGGCAATGTACCTAAAATTGATGCGCGCCGTTCATACACTGGACAATCTTCCCAAAGAGTGATGAAACATGAAGAAAAAAGGTATACACTGTATGATGATGTCTGCATGCCTCACGTGGCTTCATGTTTAACTTTCTAGGTAACTTTATCAGGATTGTTGGACTTCGACATTGGGAGTCAACACAGACTCACTGGTCAAATGCTTCACCAAGATTACAGTATCCCAGCATTTTGTCATCTGTTGAATATGTGCTCACCATTCCATTGCTGAGCCAAGATTGGCTGAAACATATTGAAACCATGATCTATCATGCTTTATCATGGTTTGTCTAGGCTTACCCTCTGGTAATTCAACATAGTTGAACATGGCCCATTTGTAGATGATTTACCTACAAAAAAATATAGTGATGTTTCCAAGTTATGTTGAATTGCCAGAGGGTATCAAGATTCCTTGCACAGCTTCATTGTTGTCTAGCTAACTAGTCTATGTTCACCATCTATGGAAAAAATGGAAACCATAGTAAAACCAAGGTTAAACCCCGAACCCCAATGCATATCACAATGTGCACTGTACCAGTTTGGTGGGTCTCAAGTGGATCCTGAAATTTGCTGAAGCATTGCAATCTAGAGACCACAATATCTCAACTAAAATGGGTATGATGTATATGTATGTGTGTGTGCGTGGACGACATCCTATTGCCATTCTTATATCAAGCATTTGGAAGCAACAGATTTCTGCTGTGGCAAATAACCAAATGTGTTTCTTGGGTACCCAGTGGTAATCGGTAAAGGTGCCTCAAACCATCTCTGCAACGTCTTTCGCTGTCCTCAGTCGCCGGAAAGGCTGGAAAGTAATAACGTCGTCTACTGTGGTAAAGCCAAACAATCCGTCCCTCTTGTTGGATGTTGGCGTATGGTTTGGTACCCCCAGAAGTGCAAAATCGGGTGGGCCTGGCGGTATTTGGTTGGTCTTATCACTTTATGCATCTATACCTGTATATTTCATGCATGTAAAACAAAATGGTTTGGCACATCCATGTGTATATGGACTGTATGCAGTGTATATATTATATATAAATACACACTCTAGATGTGTAGTATGCACAGCAATTAGATGATAAAATGCACGTTCATCATCTTACACTATGTAAAGACCACATTGGTACGGAGCAAACAAACCCTGCATCGCTTCCACCCAGGCTTGGTATGTTGCTTTTCGAGTCAGGAATTACCATTGAGATATTGCTATAATTCAGATTCTGCATGCAACTATACCAGACTATACCAGTTTTAGTTTTATCCCAGCTATGTCTCAACTTCTACACTAGGCATATTCCAAAGTCCAAATTGTTGATCATACCAGTGCCATTCTTCACCAAGTAGTTCAATCTCTCCAACACAATCAGGTGATCACTGGGTCGGAGAACTACGTCTGGGCACATCATCCACCAATGCCTTGCCGTATTGTTCTCTGATAGGCACGTCTACATCCTCAATGATCTTTTCTAATGGCCCAATGTTCAAACGTTGAGACGTTTACTTGTTGGCCAAATCACCAGCATTTCACTTGGCCGATTCACCAGTTAAAAACGTTGTCAAGTTTTATTCTAGGCCTGCATTTTAACTTTATGTGGGTACAATCCCAATATTTTGCTGGTAAACACATGCTTGTTGATTATATTCAGATTCCCGTAATAATTGACTTCGAACTTCGTTGCTTACAAAACGGTATGGGTCAGAAGCCTTAGAGTTCAGTATTTGTTCAATCTTAAACCATCGTTTTTTTCTTGGATATGTTTCATCAATTTTGACCTGCCCATGTGGGTTTGTCTTCCAAAATGTAGCCTGATATCCACTGGTTCAAATTGACAAATTGTTCAGGCAAATCCGGGTATTTCACATTGTACCATAGTGTATCATATCGTCTCATATTATTGGTTAACTATATACGATATGTTATATCCCATTTATATATTTATATCACATTAAATGCCAGGTCAGCCATATAAAATCTCCCGTAAGACGGTTGGTTTTATATCCCCTTCATTTGTGCGGCCTTATCCCCCAAAAATCCACTGGTTAAGCATCATTTGGTTGATCGCTATGGATCCAAATACTACCTGAGAAGGCACAAATCACCCCCTAAATCAGCCCCCAGCCATGCAAACGCTCAGAAGGTACGGCTGGATCCATAGGGGATATCTTCTCTGTATTGATGACATGGTAAAGTTCAGAAGATTTTTTTCCCTATTGGAAATGACCAAAAATGGGGACGGGATTTCTCGGATGGCTCAAGTCATTGAAGACCCACAAAAACACGGCAGATGTTGGTAGATTTTTCGCGTGTCAAACTGCTCCAATTTTTAAGGCTATCCAAAATTGAGCCATATCCATATCTTGGGGTGTACCTCGAGGATCAACCCATTCAGTTAACTGCGTTGTAAATGGAGTAATGTGGGCAAAACAAAGCCATAAACCATCCCCAGTTTCAACATAAATTGATGGCATAAACCCTTCCCAAATAGGTGGTTTATTATTGTCTTACCAAGATTAATAACCAAGCTATAAATGGGAGATAACCCATAAAAATCGGAAACTCATAAACTGGCAACCGGATCCAACGGGGTTGATCCTCTGTGGCATTTTCCAGCTAGAAAGTGCCTGATGACCGCAGGGGTAATCCCCCAATATTCAACTATAAGTTGGTTTACTACCCATCTATTTGTCATCACACTCAACTATAAACCCGTAATTATAGGCACAAGTTCATTCACCACTATTAAATCTCTATTGATCATGTTTCCCCGTATAAATCCCATGAAATTCCACATTCATAATTTGATATTAAACCCTGGAAATCCCATTAAACACCTGGTGTTGATGGTTAACTCCCTACGTTGTCATATGTCAACTCACCGTTTCTTCATCACATCCCGGTCTCCCGGTATCGATCAGGCTGAGCTCTCCGAACGGAGAGCGCCTCCAACGCGGACTCCTCGGCCATCTTCGCCGCCTGCGCCTGGGGTGTGTCGCTGCCGGGTCGTGTGCCCCCAGAATCTGTGGCCTGAAATATGTCGAACCAACAAACATGGTGAGTTACCCTCTGGTAATTAAACGTAGCTATTGAAAATGACCATTTATAGTGGATTTTCCCATTAAAAATGGTGATTTCCCATAGGTATGTTAGTTTACCAGAGGGTAATGTGAGTTAATGCGAAGTGATCAATCAACATGTTGATTTCACCGCTACAGACGGGTTTATAGACCTTGAACTAGAAAAACAGCGACGTTTTAACTTGCGACTTTGTAACTTGAGTATTTCACCTGCAAAAAAGGATCGATTGAACCAGTGGCGAAAATGAAGAACGATATATTTATATATGTCTATATGTCTAGCAATGAGGGAACAGGGAATAAACGTGTCTCTCTAGGACTCTGGGAAATGATTTTAAGACTATATACAATGTATCTATATGTATCTACATACATTGTATCTATGTGCACTTGCTACATGTTTGCCATACAGGTCAATGCTTTAAGTTGGGCGATAACAGCTGCCACGGTGCCATGATGTGCCGTGCTTCCAGGGGGCTCGGGTTTCACCCGAGCCCATAGATATCATTTGATATCATGACATTAGCCCACATGGGAGCCAAATGGAGCCAATACACAAAAATAGAAATTTGACCGGAGAACAATGATGATGACCCACTGAAATTTGGGAAAGTCGCAAAGAAACGAGCTGTCACCAGAAAACTGGATTTGATCGACAAAATCCTGAAGTAAATTTCACTCTCCATTGGTCTTAAGAAAATACATTGCCAATCTTAGATGCCCTAGGAAAAAAAGTCTTAGCTGGTTCGTAGATATTCCCATTTATACCCATCCAGTCAGTAAGATCAGAAAAAAATCCCAGAGTCGCCAGCTTTTCCCTTGAGTGTCGTCCCTGAAAACCCCTCCTGTGCTCGAGCTGCATTCATCTCGGCTTCCATGCGGGCCTGAACTTTCGCTTTTTCGGTGGTCTCATGGGAAGAACCACATTTTTTGCACACAAAAAAAAACGACCCGTTCAATCAAACATGGCATATCTCATCCACCCACTCTTGGCTACACCCAGTCACTCCGTGGCCGAATTTGATTTCGTGACTTGTCGAAACTCAAAGTTACACTTTGGAACGAAGGGGCTGCACATCAAAGAAGGATTTGTTCCTGGAAACATGTGGGTGTTTCGAAAACTTAGGCTACCAGGAACTTCTGTTGGTCTCCCAATTTATCAAACCACTCTCGGATAAATCATGTGTGCCCCAACTTGGAAAAACAATTGATACACCACCGGATGTCCCCAAATTTGAGAATCCCAGCTGGGCAAAATTGCGCCCGCCAAGCCTGGGTTCCCACGCCGTTTTTCGGTGCAATTCCAGTTCCGTTGGCCTTTGCACATAGCACTAAACCAAACAGCGTCTCGATGGTCAGATGGGAAACTGGGAAGAATGACTTATGAATCGGAAACAAGAAAAACATAGACATGAAACGATTTGTTATGACTGTAGTACATATTTTGATGAAAAACAGTGTGCATGTGGAATAAAATGGGGGAAATGGCGTTTCAATTCAATCTTTGGATTACTTACACCAGTACACCAAATATTTGGTCGATTAGTCATGCAGACCCTCATTCATGCAATTCCTGCAAAGTTGAAAGTGTTCCATTTTGCCATCTGAAAACAAAAGGCATCGACAGTTGCTGTGTGAGCAAAACATTTGTCGTTGTTCTTGTGATGTACCTGCCATTTTTATCTCAATGTTTTCTGCCTTCTCTTCGTCCTGTTTTTCATTTTCCTCATTTTTTCCTCCTCTTCTCCTCCTGTGTTCACCTCTTCACTTTTCCATGCCACAACGCTTTACATCCGGACAACATGCCGATGTACAATCTGAAGGCGTATGTGCATATGGATATTCATATGTTCGGTCAACCGTAATTCATCCATGATAATATGCAACCAGATAATCCGCAAATTTAGTGTGATTTTGCCTGTCAATAGTCGTTCTGCAAGCCTGTGAGTAAAGATTGAGGATCACTCGGCGTGGAAAATATTGTTGGCCTTTCTCCTATGTCATGTTCTGCGAACATCACGTCGTAATTAGTAGGTTCCAACCGGGTCCAAGAAAGCTCCCCCACCTTCACCCTGCATGTTGTACATGCTGCAAGCCTCTTAAGTTGTAAGTAATTCAAACAATGCTGCAAAGAGCTGCAATGAGTCCACGTTGTAACATTTCGGATTGCCCCTGGCCCAAATTCTCCCAGCAATGCGCCTTGGTTGGGCTGGGGCCACTGGAGCCGCAAGAGCTGAAGTTGGTTGCACCGCCGGCGCCTCCATAATTGCATTGGGGTGTGGTGAAGAAGGATCACCGTCACTGCCCATGCCCAATCCTAAAACCGTATATCTGT
The DNA here is from genome assembly GCA_003297045.1 of Symbiodinium sp. clade C Y103. Lineage (NCBI taxonomy): Eukaryota > Dinophyceae > Suessiales > Symbiodiniaceae > Cladocopium > Cladocopium sp. clade C. The sequence continues at coordinate 258,266 of BGPT01000265.1, read as the reverse complement.
ATACCACTTAGTGATGTGGATAATTGTCTGACGGGCGGGCCCCTTCCCAATCAATGCTGTGTAGGCGCTCAACTTGCAATTGAATTCGGTTGGTTTGGGACAAAAACGCCCTATAAAATCATCTCCTTGGCTTATGCAGGGTGCGGTCTTGAAGCTTGACGGCCTCAAATGCAAATGACGTTGGCGCGTGATGGTAAGGTTCTTTGCTGCGCAGTCAAAGAGGCAATGGGAAGAAAGTGAGAGACAAACAGATAGATAGATCGACAGGTGGGTCATTAACTTAATAAATAGACAGTGACAAGCTCAAGCCTAAATTGCGACATGAGACGCCAACGCGCCACGCTGTGGCCAAGGCCGCGGTTTGCTGGCGATCTTGTCAAGCGCTCATGTCAGCCCTTGGCGCTTCCTGTGGATTGCGGCAGCCGGATACTTGTGGGATGCAGCTCTTTCAAATGTTGTTGCTAAATGATTTCCGTATGGTACATCCACGGGGATATAAAGATAAATAGATGCATAGATGCATAGATAGATAGATAGATAGATAGATAGATAGATAGATAGATAGATAGATAGATGGATAGATCGATAGATAGATAGAAAGATCGATAGATAGATAGATAGATAGATAGATCGATAGATAGATAGATAGATAGAAAATTAGATAGATAGATAGATAGATAGATAGATAGATAGATAGATAGATAGATAGATAGATAGATAGATAAATAGATAGATAAATAGATAGATAGATAGATAGATAGATAGATAGATCGATCGATAGATAGATAGATAGATAGAAAATTAGATAGATAGATAGATAGATAGATAGATAGATAGATAGATAGATAGATAGATAGATAGATAGATAGATAGATAGATAGATGGACAATTAGATAGATAGATAGATAGATAGATAGATAGATAGATAGATAGATAGATAGATAGATAGATAGATAAATAGATAGATAAATAGATAGATAGATAGATAGATAGCTAGCTAGCTAGCTAGATAGATAGATAGATAGATAGATAGATCGATATATTGATTGATTGATTGATAGAAAGATACATAGATACGAATAGTGTCCCTACATACCTATACAATCCTATACATATTCGATACACACAATCCATTACAGTTGCTCCATCATTTTGGTCAGCCAGAGGCCTTAGGATAATCTTCTTGCGGGAGCTGGGCAATCAATTCCAATTCAAAATCCACTACTAGGGGATTTTCCCAGCCAGAAACCTCAACTTATAGTTGATTTCCAATTGCCACGTTTGATTACCGGAGGGTAAGTGGTTTGTAAGCCATATGGGGGTTTCCTAAAATGGGGGTACCCAAAAATGGATGGTTTATTTCATGGAAGATCCGATCTAGAGATGATTTAGGGGTACCCCCCATGACTAGGAAACCTCCATATGTAAAAACAAAACATGTCCTTGGAAGGCCACGGCGAAGAAATTCAAGATGTTTTTTCTTTCTATGTTTCCTTAGTTTCCCTATTTTCCAGCTATGTTCCCCATCTTTATGCAAGACATTGTGAACTACCGGATCTATGTGACCCCAAACCTTGTAAATTCACTCAGGTCCCATTCATTTCAGGTCACCACGATTTCCATCAAATCTCGATAAATTGCCACGAAGAAAGGCCTCTGGTATTGCCTAACAGTTTGCTATGGAAAATATGGTGATTTATAGTGGATTTTCCCATGAAAAATGGTGATGTTCAATAGGTATGTGGCTGTTTACCAGAGGGTAATGTCATTGATGATTTCTCTACTTCAAGCAAAATCTGCAGTTTCTCAATGGTCATATGACCGTACTTGAAGGATCCCTGTACGGCCCACTCGGGTTGGCACATCTGATTTTCTACTAGAATATGGAAGTGCGAAAACTAAGAACCCAAGAAAACCACCCACTGGGCTCAAACCAATATCAAGCATACTAGAAAATTATCACCTTATCAAAGTGTACGCTGAAAGCCTGTTATTCAAATTTCACTTAGAAAATGGAGGGGGCAGTCGAATTGAATAGTTATAATAGTTGTAACAAGCTATACCCTCTGGTAAACTAACATAACTATGGAAAATCACATTTTTTTAGTGGGAAAATCAACTATAAATAGCTATATTTTAAATAGCAAACTGTTACTTTACCAGAGGGTATGTGTACAGTGTACAGACCTCTCCGAAATTACACTTTAGTTTTTCCAGAGCTGGAGAAATCGAGAACAGACGCCCGGAGTTCCCTCCGAAGAATTGTCAGAAATTTGGGCACATTAAAAGCCCGCTCTCGAAAATGCAGGGATCTCAGAAAGTTTGAAATCAAATACCTAAGATATTGAGGGTCTAGAAAATGATCTTCTACACCGTGGTCAACCTACCTGATATCCTAGAGGCAACTGGTACAAGGATCTTGAGGTTTCATCTCAACTGATGGGGAAACTAGAATCTATAACTCCCAAATCATGGTGAAATCTATAATTGCCACAATTGGTTCCCAAAAAATATTCACAGAATAGTTTTAATGAGTTACTTATAAAGGCGTATTATGTTTTTTTTTTCAGAAAATAAACCATTTCTAGATGATAAACATGATCGATCTACCTGTAAAACATGGTGGGTTTTCCATAGCTTTCTTTTTTTTTACCACAGGGTCTGGGGGTGAAAATCCCATAGCTGTGCCATGTTGTGCCCAACGTGACATCCACCCCCCAACCTGGGTCACACGAGAATCGCCACGCTCGCACCTGAGATCCAGGAATCCATAATGGTGAATTTTAAGTTCCTGCATCTTTTTGTTGTAGAAAATACATAATACATCATACATCTATAGGAATAGTGATATTATATGACGGTCTAAATATGTCCAAATATGTCTTGTCTATATATGCGAGGAAAATTTATCCTAGTTTCACGTACACAGTATCAGTTGGTCTAGTGACAAAATTGCAATACCAGCATGTAGATTCTACCCAATCGTTTTCGTTGCTGCTCGGAGGGTTTTTCCTGAAAGAACTACAACAAAAACCAACGATGACAACCAGAACTATCATCTCTTCAGTATAAGGTTTCCTATCAACCTTCGTTGAACCGAATATTGGTAGCGGGTGAAGGCTGTGTCTGAATAGAGTTCACTGGGCAAAAGTTGAGAACAATCCCATCTATTTGTTTTCTTCACAGAACCCTGCCTGGCCCGGGCGGATCACTTCAAAAATACCCTCTGGTAAACTAACATAGCCGTTGAACATGACCATTTATAGTTGATTTTCCCATTAAAAATGGTGATTTTCCATAGTTATGTTAGTTTACCAGAGGGTAGCCATTGATTCAGATGATGATTCAAATTGAACCCAAGTAGCATTGTGCACCAACAAATGTGATCCTGGAACTTCACGAAATTTGCCCAGACTCCACGCGGAATCAGTCGCAGCCATTTTTTTTTGTTTTTTCGGAGTCCAGCAATGGGATAGAACAAACGATTCTGTTGGCACCGCATCAGACTTGCGGTGCCAACAGCCTCATGTTACATGATATATCTGGGTAAATTATAATAATTCAGTAATTTGAATTAAGGCCATTTGGGGATGATTCCCTATACTAACCATATATTCCAGGGCTCGGTCACAGTGAGGTCGTTATAATTTACCTAGATATATGATATAGATATAAATGGGCGGACGCTAATGCATCTAAAAACAAGTTACTGATGCTATGACCATCCCCCAATATGGATACAACATCCAACTGTTGACCACAGCACATATGATTATGATAAACTGATAGTATGACCCTTGTTCACTGTGTCACAAACAGGTATGACAATTAACAATTTTGTGCTGGCTCTTGTCTGCAATCATATCAAACATCGCAAACCCTTGCGGCAAAAGTAGAACAACATTGAGTTTGAGGTTCCATGTTTATGATGTTCTTCTCTTGAAATGATGTATGTACATATATATATATACATATGTATAGCCGAGTGACCCATTGTTCAAACGTAAACATATATGGTCCTGGTACATTACCGATTTTCATGGGAAGAAAACCATCATTTCAAACGGTATGGCCAAGTCGACCGACGTCGTGACGTCGAGACACTGAAGTTGAAGCTCCAACTCCAGGGTGCGCTGCCTCGATTATCAGCGTTTCAAGTCCCTGGTGATTTGATGGTGATTTAATGGTGATTTCATGGTGATTTGATGGTGACTAAAATTTTTAAGTAAGGTTAATACACTTGGGTTTGTCTGAAAATGGTGTAGTTTCACAATTTCCAAATCCTCTTGTTTTTTTTGTTCTCATTATTCCCATGAAAAATATCGTTGAATCACTATAATTGGAGGTATACACCATTTCCAGACACACCCACTTATAACTGGGGTTAGAACAGTTCGAACCTACTTACGATTATAGGATGATCCACCAAGTACGCTCTATGGTATAGATGGCTCATTTCGATCGTTGACTAACTACCTATTTTCGATGGTGATTTTCCATGGCTATGTTAGTTTACCAGAGGGTAAATTGTAATTTTATTGGGTTATTGGGCCGATTGAAACATCCATTCTAGCTATCTGAATGGTTTATGGTTGTAAGGGGTGATTGTAAATTTATTGGGATTTCAATCATCAGCGTTCATAGATATGTTCTTGATTTTTGTCGGGGGATTTTACTCTAAAAACATGTTGGGGGATATTGGGGGATACAGTAATTCATTGCGATGTACCAACGGTTCCCCCAATCCTATCCAGTGTCTAAATTGACATCATTTACAGTCACGTTAATGTGATTTGGGCACTATTTTAATGAATGAACCAGAAAAATCATTGGCTCATAGATATTCTGTTGGAACAGAAAAAAAACATAAATGAGATAGATATTGTAGAGGTTTGGATTGGGGTTTGGATAGAATTGAGATGTTCAATACAATACACATCCATTATCCACCCCGAAGGATCCTTCAGCGTTTCGAATCGCCCTTTTGGAGTGGCAGAATGAAGCGAAGCATCGGCTGAAACATGTATCTTCCCAACAAACAAGAGTTAAAACCACAGAGTTCACAGCCGAATCTCAGTGGTTCCTGCAACTTCGAAAACCACATCTAACTATGGGACATTTTGATGAATTCGATGTGGGTTCAACATACCACCAAGATTGGGGGTTGAAACAAAAGCAGTTGGAAATTAAATAGCTCTCCATAGGCTATCAAGTAGCCCCGAAATGGGGTACTCTAGATGGACCGATTGAAACCTCATGAATTCCCCGATCAAAATGGTCACAAATCACCGTTCTTCCACAAATCATGACAATGTTGTTTAATCTAAGAACCGTTGGTTCACAACACTTCATGACCAATCATTGGATTGGTTTAAAAGAAAAAATACAGGAAAGACCCATATTTGATGGGGACAATCCCATGGCTTCCGGTTAAGATTTCCCCTTCAACCAATCCAGTGAAGCACATGGCCACGGAAGATCCCACATAGATGATTCGGGGATTTCCCAGCCATGTGTGAGTACCATGTCATACCATATGATTATACCACATGTTAGTTCTTATTATCCCAGTGTGTCCTTCTATTTATGTATATATATATATAATAATGCATATATATATATATTATGTGGTTCTTGGGCATAATCATCGAAGAATTCCAGTTACAATTGCACCTCGACGCCTCGGCTTGTACTAAAGCTCGTTCCAAGCGCGATCTCAGATGCAGAGATGCAAAATGGCATGATAGCCATGGAAGCCATGGCCCATTTCTGGATGATCTATGATGATTTACCTACAAAAAATGGTGGTTTTCCATAGCTATGTTAGATAACCAGAGGGTAAGTGGGTAAACAAAATCTTGAAGAACATGCTGCATATGCTTGAAGATACTTAAACCGCACCGATCTCACCTGTTTTTGGCCGCTCCGTTTAGTTCATGGAAGGCCTGGAAAAAAATACCTGGAGTTTGTGCATCTTGGCAATCTCTAAGTTCATTCAACTGGAAAACTCAACCATTTTGGGGATGATCTTCCCATTCTGTTCATGGTGACCTTGTGTGTTTTTTTTTACATCCAAAATCCAATACAACACCGTCCGTAGAAAACCTTCTGCTGCCTACTACATACAGCTTTTTGACCACCAGCACTACCACCAGCCAACAGCACCTTCCGTCACCAAAGCAACAACAACACCTTCCGTAGACAAATGGAACCTTACCACCTAGATATGTATACTGTATACCTAATTCTATTTCACCACCGCTACCACCAGCCAACCGTTGCAAAACACATCGGCTAACTGTCGCAAAAAACACCGGCAGAAACTGTTGCAAAAAACACCGGAGAACTGGCGCAAAAAACATCAGGGGCTGCTGCAAAAAACACCACTGTCGCAAAAAACACCGGTACAAGCTGGAAAATCACCACAGTCTGAAAATACATTGGTTACTGTTGCATTGTTTTTTTCATTCTTTTTCCCCCTGAAAGACACGCTACTTGAGGAATCACCCCATTTTCAGACGCGGCCAAGTGATCTCGGATAGATGTGTTTGTATCCAACTAAGAGAATGCATATCTTGCATATACAAATACAATTCTTTTCAAACTATATGAAACTATATGAATATACCTATATCCTATGCATTTAGAATCTGTGTATATAAACAAAAAAAATATCATATATTCTGTAGACATATCCGAAACCATAGGAACATTTTGGGTTCCGGTTCTCCCTGACATTCACCAACTTTTGGTCCCCTGAGGTCGCAAAAGAAAATACCAAGGTCCCACAGCCCCATTACAGTTGGTTTACCCAGAAATGCTATACATGTGTAAATATAACTATATATATATATATATATTTTAAACTATATATATATATAATATTGACATGATTGACATCAATAGTCATGTACTCTATACATGGGATATATATGCATATATTATGTATAATGCTACAGTATGATAATCAATGGTTTTAGTAAAATGTGATAATCAATGGTTATCTAAAAACATAAATAGTATTTCCCTTATGATTATCATGTTTTTAAAACAATAGACTATATCAGTATGTATTGATATGGGTTTATGTATTAAAACTAAATCACTATATCAATCCTTGTGCTTAATATGTATATTATATCTACCCTCTGGTAAACTAACATAGCTATTGAAAATGGCCATTTATAGTGAATTTTCCCATTTAAAATGGTGATTTTCCATAGCTATGTTAGTTTACCAGAGGGTACATGACGTTTTCTTGTGGATGAAAACTTCTCCACCAAATTCCCGGGTCTCCCACTGCAGCTCTTGACCTGGGGTAAAACGTTTGCGAAACGCTGGGAACAGTTGCGGATAGAACATGATAGAACTAAAGTAAAAATCATAGAGGTTCCCCAACTATAAATAGTTGAAACCCTATCAACGCACTGGGATAAGTAGTATTAAGTTGGATTTCAATTCAAATTTATTTTTAACTGGGGTTCCCCACCCTATAGCCGCAATCATGTGGGTTCCACCAATTATCAATTAAGGTTTGGTCAATGATCAATGGGGCATATGGCTTTCAACCACCTAAATGAACTAAACCTGAGGGCTGGCATGGTTTACCGATTGTCAATTGGGGATGGGGGTTAAAACCTATGATGTTCCATAAATTTTGGGGTGATGAAGATCCATATTTCCTCGCTATTTTGGTGTGAGCAGAAAGGTAAAAATGCGCAGCATGACCCCCAAGTCATGGCAAATCAAAGAGGAACTATGATGATAAACCATACATTTCAATCATTTTCTGTTGTCCAAATCGTGGTTCGTGAGTTATTTCGAGTTACAAACCCAATCTGCATTAACAGATTTTAAAAACATAACTCCTCATGCAGTTGGCATTTGAACAAAACTGATTTTGATTTGTACAGTAACAATAGAAAGCGTCCTTTGAACTCAAATCAGGGAATAGCAAAAGGGCACAACCAGAATTTGAGCCAACATCCTACTGCATTTTTTTTGGGGGTGAGTTCATGTGCTTGTTGAACATGAACAAAATGCAGATAATTGTTCTTGTCAGGATACTGGTATGGATCCCCTAGTACCTGGTTTTCACATGAAATATGCTGCTATAGCTGGATGTTCATCCAATTCAGATGGGAAATTCAGGTGTAGCATGACCAATCGTCTTAGTCTTTTGTTGAATCCGGTTGGATTTTGTTTCTGGTAAAGTCCATGCTCTTTTGTCAACTCATGAATCAATGGATTGGTTAAAGGGAAAAAATACAGGAAAGCCCCATATTTCATAGGAAAAGCCAATGTTTCCTGTAAATTTTCCCTTAAACCAATCCAATGAATGAATTCTCACACATTCCCAATTCCCAAGCAATATGTTTTGGTTGACAAAGCCAATCTTTTGCTGATTGAATCGCCATTGTTGCTGACTATCCACATTTAATGCTGCCCATTGAAAGTTGAAAGTACCAAAGTTCTGCTGATCTGACTCGGCTGCTGATCAATCAAGCTATGTGAATCCAGTTTTAATGAAATCCAGTCGGTTAAATCCACCAAACTATCGTTGAATCTTCAATTCACATCATTTTAAAGATCTTGTTGACATCGTCGAGAAGAAAACAACAAAAACATCTCTGAGACGTACCAGCATCCAATCAATAAATCCATATGTACGTCCACATCAAATCCATATAGAATCCACATATCATTGGATTGGTTGATGGGAAATGTTTAGCCGGAAACCATGGATTTTCCACCACTCCAATGAACATACAATCAAATATGATCCATATGGAGGTTTTCTATAAAATAGGGGTACCCTCAAATCATCCATTTCTAGATCGGACTGTCCATGAAATAAACCATCCATTTTTGGGTACCCTATTTTAGGAAACCCCCATATGACATCACGACATCTTTGTTCCGCTTCAATCCACAACTTTCTATCTCCCGTTTCGCAGATCCGCACAGCTCCTCGGCGCCCACACAGCGTAGCTCCAGCATCCGCGCTTGACGGCTGGCATCGGGGCTGGCCTGGATGTTTATGGGGACCCAAGGGGATGTGGAGGTTTCCTAAGTCGTGGGGGGTACCCCAACTCATCCAAAACCATGGGAAAACCCATAGGAAAATGGTGATTTCATGGGATTTTAATGGGATTTTATGGTGATCCATAGGGACGATGACATACCCTCTGGTATTGCCTAACATAACTATGGAAAACCACCATGCTATTAATGGGAAAATCCACTATAATTAAATGGCCATGTTCAATAGCAAACTGTTTGTTTACCAGAGGGTACCCCAAATCATCCAAAACACGAGCATTTTTACTATTGAAACCCATGGTCTATACAAAAAAAAATATACATATACACCAATAGTTGGCAACACAAAAGCAGTGATTTTATTGGAATCTGTGGGGGATTTAGTACTTATAAGGGTGAAAAACCATGGTGTCGCATGGAGATTTACTGGGAGATGGGGATTTGCATGGGGATATAATGAGGAATTTTAAAACCAAGCATCGGTTCTTGGTTGTGTCGATGGAACCAATAGAAAGTAATATCAAACATTATCAAACCAACAAGAATCACAAGAACGTCATTGGATTGGTTTAAGGGAAAATCTACAGGAAACCATGGATTTTCCTATGAAATATAGGTGTTTCCGGTTAAATTTTTCCCATTCACCAATCCAATGAGAACGGGGATTTATTGGAACCAATGATGATTAGTATTCAGCAACCGGTTAGTGTTTGTGGGATTGGTTCACACAGCTGTGGAAGAACACCGATGGGGGTGGACATCCAAGTGATAAGCACCTAAAAACGGCTGATGGTGGTTACAATCCCCTTCATCCGTCATTACACTGTAGTTTTTTCATGTTTTTTCGAGTTGGAAGAACACACCAATCTCAACTGTAGATATATATATATATATATATATTTGTACTTTTAGAATAGACATGAATAGACTCATAGACAGTTATCTTAGGGGCCCCGCATTTCCAGCGTGTTCTACTGGATACTCAGTGCCTGCAAAGATGGTGGCGATTTTGACCTCGACCTGGGCGAGCTGAGATCATCCTGGGCATATTTTTGCCGATGGCTTCAAAGGAAAATCTCTAGGAACTCTACATGGTTTCTACGACAGATCTTTTCCCTCGCATGAAATCAAGAAGTTCCTCAAAGTTGAGCAACCCTTCATCCAAATGATCAAGCCTCCAATCTATCCTTTTTCCGAAACCAACTTCAATGAATATAGTCGCGAGGCTCAAACACGGGGGTACCAACAAACGGTCAGAAAGGTCATCCTGAAAACTCACTTACTGAGCCGAACCTGCTGGGACCTGTCAACATGATCGCGAGAACATGGCTGGTTTCATATTTCATGGTGTTACTTGAGCTGCCCAATGGTAAACTCATGCTTTCCCACAGAACATGGTCTACAAAAATGGCGGGTTCTAATGGCTTTGCCATAAGTTGATTCACCATCTGGTAAACGTTTACATAACTATGGAACATCACCATGCTATTAATGGGAAAATCCACTATTTCTATGGCTATTTTCCATAGCAAACTGTTAGGCAATACCAGAGGGTACTTGAGAGTCCCAAGGTGCATGCCTGGCACCACCAAGCACAGGCTTTCACATGGGCCACCCAACACATCTCGAACAGGACTGGATGTGCCCCATCTCAGTCGCTGGAACTGCCCCAGTGACGTTTCTTGGTTAACCCCATTGAGTATCCCCTATAGAAACCCTATAGAAACCAAAGTTATTGCAGTTATGTTCACCAACTTAGCTAACATTCCATGTGTCAAACCCAGCCCCGTCGCGCGGAATTTTCCCCCATTCCAAAGGGGATCGGATGAAAATCCAGTGGAGCATCAGTCGATCGGATCATGATCCCCATTTCGGATGGATAACATATGTGAAACCATATCTGCCATATTGTCAAAACATGTCGTATCCATCCCGAAATTTTGCAAACATTGATTTCATATTCTTGGTAAAACCCATGGGATATTGTAAAAGACTTTTTGTCAAAACTTACGGGGTTAAATGGGGTATGGTTCTCCCACCATCATGAATGGGATTCCTTCCAATGGGTATCGTATATTAACCGCCATGTCTTGACCATGGCACATATGAAGCTGGCAGTGTTCAGCCTAAGAAGGGGCAAATTTGTGGAGGTTGTCTCAACATTTCGGGTTGTACCAAAACATGATGATAAAGAAATGGGTTTTGGGTTCCATAAACCCAAAAAACTTGGACAAACCTACATGCACATGACATATTGTATATGTAAATGTTAGATGTATCCAGATTTTGGACGGTTCCAGGTGATGGAAAGATTTGCTGCCCATGAAGAATCCCATTCTGATTGCTGGTGCTGATAAACATGAAGTGAGATCATCATCCGCAGGAATACCCAACAAATTCAATCAGTAATTCTTGTTGCTTCGCTCTATTCCTATGTTGAATTGATGAAACACCCATGTTTTTGTTCGTCCCAAAACCCGTCATGGTTCGTTTCAAAGGCTGAAATATGACTGAAATTGGGGATTGCTTCCTCAAAATTCTTCAAACTCATTCCAGTAGATCCGGGCAAAGTGATGCATTCCAACTAAATATATCATACCCTCTGGTGATTTAACAGTTCGCCATGGAACATGGTTAATTTTGGATGACGTTCCCAGCTAGAAACCTCCATTTAGTTCGGGGATTTTCTATGGCTTTGTTAGTCATAACCAGAGGATATGTATAGATGTTTAACATAGCTATGGAAAACCACAATTTTTAATAGGTAAATCACCATAAAATCATCTATAAATGGGCCATTTTCTATGGCTATGTCAGTCATAACCAGAGGGTATATGTTTTGCAACTTTCCATTGGTTAAAATCTCGGGTGACAAAAAACTGACGATCCAAAACGCGATCCAAGAATCGGCACTGGATTCACGGGCTGCGCCTGGCTACGATTTGGGGCGATAAGAATCCCATCTTTAGCTGAAATATGTTGAGACTAACCAACTAACCATCTTGAGTTTTAAAATCTTTAGGTTGAAATATATTGAAATCCTCTTTAGTTGAAATAATCATTCTTAATCATTAATATCAACCACCATAATTAATATTCACCATCATCATTCTTAACATGTTTATCTCAGCCATATCTATTCTGAACCACTACAACATCTTAACCAAGATAGATTAATATTCACTGGTTGACCATCCATTTTTCTTGGGGGACCAGGGGTTGAGATCATGCCAATCCGCAAAGCAGAAGCATCCCGCGGTTGCCAAGCGAGCTGTAGAAGTACCCATCATATTCCATGCAAAAAAACGTAAATCTAGCTGAAACATCTGGCTATAAGTCAAAACCCTGGTACCTAGTGAACAGCAAAATAACTGGTAAATGGATGTTCATCCCACTAAAATGGATAAATTCATAGGTTTTCACCCACCCCCAATCTTGTAAACAACTTGCCCAAGGGCACCACATATTGTGTGGATGTCAGATGATACATATTGTACCCTGCTGATTCCTGCTATGTCAGAACTCTCCGAGGCTCAGGTTCGGGGCACCCCGGCAATGTGAAAATGGGAAAACACGAGTTCCAAACCATGCCGTGAAATGGGGTTCACTATGGTTAAATGGGGATGGGTCAAAACCTATTATTAGCCATGTTAATGGGATGAACATCCATTTACCAACTATTTTGATGTTCGCTAGGTACCAGGGTTTCAACCAATAACCAAATATGTTTTTACACATACCCATGATGATTTTTGGATACTCCGATAAATGGCAGCATAGCACCCAAAACAACAAAGTGTTCGACACTTAGCCAGGAAGTGCCATAGGCCCTCTGAAACATGTTTGTGTTTACACAAAGCTTCATTGATTTTGGATGACATTGTTCAACACTAATATATAATAGTGACGTATGAAATGCGCAGAACAAGCCAGACATCTATACTATGCACATCTGCACATATGTATGTGTATACATAGTCAACATATGTCATAATTAGTTACATACCATCAGAAATCACAACAAAAAAAAGCAATTGTAATCAACAGCGTCTGCCGGCCTCGGAAAACCTGGCGATGATGCAATGGGGCTGCAATCAAAACTGGGGAAGAATGTTGGTGTATGTATTATCTGGGTGAATTATCCCTATGGATCCAAATACTACCTTCTCGAAGGCACAAATCACCCCCTAAATCAGCCCCCAGCCATGCTTCCTCAGAAGGTACGGCTGGATCCATAGGGTATCAACATTGATCTAACCAGCAATCCAACAACATTCCCTCTTCTCGAGATCCGTAGTTATGTTAGTTTACCAGAGGGTATCTGGGTAAGTTAAGACATTTACTACCCTCCAGTAAACGTTTACGTAACTATGGAAAATCACCATGCTATTAAAGGGAAAATCCACTATTTCTATGGCCATTTTCAATAGCTATGTTAAGACATTTACTAACCAGTGAGGTCGCAGCAAGGTCAGAGCTGAATGTCGATGCGAAAAGGATGCCCCAAATAGCTACGTGAAAATAAGAAGATGACAATAATCCATTGGAATTGGGGGTACGCTATTTTCAGACTAACCCATATATAATACATGATTTTAGATGTGTATAATATGTATATATATATATATAATCCCAAAACAACTAAGTTAAGGCATTGAATGTTAGCCAGCAATCAATCAAAAACACACAAAAGCCGCAAAACAGGGAATCAACAAAAGATTAATGGTTTTTCAAAAAAAAAATCAATTATCCGACAACAATATGTGGCAGAAAGTCCCCGACCAGGGGATAGCATGGGGATGCAACGGGATACGCATGTATATGTATATATACATATATATATATATATACATATCTATATATATCCATATATATCCCATATTATATTTTGGGTACTTCCAGAAAGCCTGCCGTTTGTTGATGCTTCTTCATTCTATGGCGATATACTGAGATTCTTGATAAGGATAGCCTTGTTTATGGGAACTCAAGAATCAAGCAGGGGTGTCAAGCATCAAACTTGGTGACATAATCCAGCAATTATGACTGCTTAATGATGGTTTGTATATAATCAAATACATTAATTATTGGGATGTGATATTTCATGAACTGGGAATTCCCATGCAAACCAACAATTGTATGAGAAAATCTCCAGGAGCTTTGTTTTACTCATACCCGGGTGTCCATTTTGATTGGGGGAACTGGGGAATCCATCGATCTACTGGCCATGTTGTTGACAAATCTGACCCATGCTATATGCTCCCTGTAGCTGGCTTCATTGTTCGGCGTGCACCAGCGGCATTTCGTCTGCCACAAAATATTGTTTTTGTAATCGATACTGCAATCCCGCCATGTGGCAGCTATTAATGCAATGATGTTCATTCAATACTACGAATTCATGGTAAACCAATGTACCCTTTGGTAAACTAACATAACTATGGCAAATCACCATTTTTTATGGGAAAATCCACTATAAATATCAATTTTCAATAGCAAACTGTTAGTTTACCAGAGGGTAAACATCATTAAACATCCCATTCGGGGATGGTTTCAATCCCACGCATGTCATCCCATTTCTGGTTGTTGTCATTGGGGATGCTTCGATCTCACCAGATCCCATCCGTTTTTTTCCCTCTGCGTTGTGAAAATCTGCTTCCCAGATGGGTGCGATCTGCACGACAATTTCCCGGAGATGCACTGAATGGATTACTTGGGTATGTCTTGTTTCATCGACGTATCAAGTTCCAATGGTAGGGAATTTTCATGTGAGATCGACTTCACAATTTTCCAATGAATCGTAGGGAAAACATGGGGTTTCACATGGTTTCACCATTAATTAAGAACCCATGGATATCCATAGGAGAATCTTCAATGGCTTGGCCATGCTCCAAGTGCTGAGGTGAATCTATATATAAAAGGCTGAGATGAGCATTTGAAAGGGTTGTTGAATGGCTCAAAATGGGACATATCCTCAAAATGGCTAGTCTATTGGTTTAATAGGGCAGGGAAAATAGGAGAGAATGATGATAAACTATGAGATTTGAGGTGCCCCATTGATCCAGTGTGGGCGGCACAACTTTCGTGAAAAATCTAGGGGACCTGTCTGAAAATCCAAGCAAAAACTCAAAGAAAGGATGGTTTATCATGATTTGTCACTATTTATTGTCATCATGTTGTTCGATGAAGCTGGCAACTTGATGTGTTTTTTGTTCAGGACAAGATGAACAAAATCATCATATTCCATCGTTCACATCATTGGTATACAGTTGGTATATCTATTTTGATGGTTCCAGTTTTGGGGGAGCATTTCAAGAATACAATAGATCGCTCGCTAGGTGGGCTGTTGACGAAATCGCAAAGTTGTGGTCGTGAACGTTTGATGAGGTGACATCTATGGTTTGTGGTAGATATTGGTAGATATATGAACATTATATATATATATATACATATAATTATACATGATGTCAAACTAGTTCATGTTCCACATTGGATAGGTTTATGAACCAACTTATAACATCCTAAAGTGGAGTCCTACGGTGTATTAAGGCATCAGCCTTTTTACATGATGGAAACACTTTTTTTACAAGCTTCAAGCAGAGACATACCCACTTTTAAATTGAATGCCGGTAACTTCGGAACTGCCAGCACTCTCGAAACTGTTAGACTATTTTCGCCATCCGGGAACGGTTCTGTCTGGACGACCGGATCGTGGGATAGGCTGACTGAGTGGTCTGCTAAAGTTCAGGTGATGATCATTCAAAGGGTGTGTACTGATGTGTACTGTATATTCATATTATTCATGATTTAGCCACCTATAGACCCCAAATTCACACATAATATCATTGAAGGACATAATGATGAGTGTCTTTGCCCCATAGTTTTTTGATATGTTTGCACACTTTTGTGCATTTCTATACTTTAACTGATTGTCGAGTCAAGGTATATGATGCATACATAGACTGAACGTGCTTTAACGCATCTTCTTGTCTGGACAATTTACAACAGATCCCAAATCTCATGTGGTTGCCCCAACAATGTTCCCATCAGCTACTCTGAGCTTACTAGAGGTCACTAAAAATTATCCTGAACAGATTTGTCGGGCAGATTGAGGAATCTGTATTTTCTAAAACACACAAGTAGCCAACCCTTCCTCGGCAATATGTATAAGTTTACTAGTTCTGTACACACACACACAAATCAGCTATTTATGGGACAAGCACCATTCAACCACCATCGAACCATTACTTTATAAAATGCTGCTGCTTAACCCCTCACCCGGGGAATTTCTGAACCCTGGCAGCCAGGATGAGCAAGGTCTGTGAGAAGATTTCACTACTTGGGGGTGCGGGCCAGGGTGTTTTTGTGGGTACAAGCATGGTAATGATATGAAATAATATGTAATAACCACCATAAGTATGCTTCTATTCACTGGATTGGTTTATGGGGGGAAAACCATGGTTTCCGGTTAAGATTTTCTCTTTAACCAATCCAGTGATATATCTACTTATACCCAAGTAGCGTGGTATGCCATGCAAACCCATCATTGGATGTTGGACCGTTCTTGACCAACAAATAGAAGGTATTTCAGCATGCATAATTTGTTGTTTCATTGAAATTGGGGATATACAATGATATGAAGAAACATTTGAAGAAATCAATATCCAATTTGTAGTACAAATATATAATATTATATAATATTATATAATCATCAAATCTGATCGATATCAATTGATCAACAATAAGCTGTTTGGTAGTCGAGACCCCCCAAAAATTCATTGCGTCACTTGGGACCAAAGAACGAAATCACGAAGCAGTTCGCTGAACGGCAGCAGTTTCCCATGAGATCCAATCGAAGCCACGCCGGGAGACGACTGGAAACCCCAATCTTTTTCTGAAACAAATGGGGATTGGATCTGCCAAAATTCGAGAAGGTTGTTTTTTGTTTGAATCCAGACTCACAATACTCGATGTTCGACTTTATCTGGCGCTGCAAGATCTAAGAATCATTTCTAGCTAGTGATTTTTAGGGTAAGTGGATGTTCTTTTTTCTCTGTGCTCAACTCAGCACAATCTAGGGAAGATCACTTCCCTGATCCACCAGAAGAAACGCAAAGTATCTATGGGTTGTCTGAATGGATCGATGAATTTACGGCGATTCAATGGGTCTGGAAATCCAAGGCCCACAAGAAGCCATGGTTCCTGTCATGAACGTGGCCATAAATTGAGGCCCGTTTCCTCCATGGTCCCCACAACTTCATCTCAGCAGCCTATCCCGCTCGAGGCTTCGGACTGCTCCGCATTGCCAGTTCGTTGTGGCCATCTTTGGTGATGGCGCGATTAGGTCCTCTAAGATCAGGTTTTTTTCCAATTTTCTGCCTAGTAGTCAATATACCAGTTTGTTTTTGTTTGGCCCCTTGAAAGTAGTTGAAGCTTTGATTGTCGGCCCCTCTGCTTGAGAATTCTGATCTTTGAGATTGTAAATGAATTGCCAGTGGCCAAAAGATACCCTTCGGTAGTCATGTAAACTTTTCTGAGAGAGGCGGTCCCTATATGACACAAACCAGAAAGCAAACACAAGGCCATTGAACATGTCCTTCTTTGACCCTACCGCTCGTTAACTAGTCATTGTTGGTCATCTCTGCATCTTCTCTGGTCACAACTTCACGCCCTTCTTTGCATCATACAACACTTCTCAACATCCTGTAACTCTCTAATCAATGTATCCATACTTCAATTTGTTGGTGTGTCTGAAAATGGCAATGATGAAAAACCATGATCAACTATCAAATGTTTTGTTTCCACATTTCCACCTATATGTTCAGATACATTTTCAGACAAACCCACTACTGAGTGCATGTCCGTATCTGAAAGGCTTCTATCCCCCTCTCTGAAATGGGGCCACTACCTGTGTTCATGTAAACCTTCTCCCTGGATCATCAATCGAAAGGAGCTGCGTCGACGCGTCCTGTACAAAGATAGGAGAATCTGGTTGTGGGCACCTCAAAATAGGATGACTAATGATGATCTTCCCTATTAACAATATCATTCACTGGATTGGTTGAAGGGAAATCTTACAGGAAACCCCTATATTTCACGGGAAAAACCATAGTTTCCGATGAAGATTTTCCCTTCAACCAATCCAGTGAGTCATCAAATGGAATCGCCATAAATCTCCCCTAATTTTTGTTGGACCAATCTCACCTACATGAGTTGGTTCTGCTGTGGGCCCCCCGGGGCATCCTATTCGGAGATATGTTTGAAGGATTTCTTGTTTGAGTTTTCTAGTAATGAAAGTTCAGAAGAACGGGAGTTTCAACGAATTTCTGTAGCCCTGCATTTGTTATACCCTCTGGTAAACTAACAGTTTGCTATTGAAAATGGCCATAGGAATAGTGGAATTTCCCAATAACAATGGTGATTTTCCATAGTTATGTTAGGCAATACCAGAGGGTACATTTTGCAGTCCATTTTTTGTGATGTCCACTGTGCTACCCACAAGGCTCCAATGTACTCTCCCGGCTTCGTCGACTCAACTCGACAGCTCTGTCCACCGTCCACTACTCCCATGGAACGAGATCTGGAACGATGCCTCAGTGCCTCTGTACAGGAGAGATGTTGTGCACAGGTCCTGAGTTCAGATTATCTGGCTAGGAATCAAACATGGAACACCAGATTTAGAATTATTTGGATACAGGTATATATATATATATATATGATGTTACATGTATACTATTTCAAAAGATTCATAAGGTACCCGGGTGAATACCAAACTACACTGTTGGGTGGATATCAATGGATGCTCATCCACCCAACAGTGGTATAGGGACTTTGACCCATACGCTGCTGAACAGGACCAAACTTAGGTGTATGAAACGACCATCAACCAAACTTGGGAATCATTGGGAGACTCAATTGCGTTACCCTCTGGTAAACTAACATAACTATGGGAATCACCATTTTTAATGGGACAATCCACGAACTAAATGGCGATTTTCAATAGCTATGTTAGTTAACTTGAAGTTTCTGCAGTCCCATTTTGCACAAGATTTCAACCTTTCCGAATTCGATCTATTTTTCCAGCGTCCAGGCAAACACGCGACTATCCCATCCCCTGATTCGAAAGAACCCACTGTGCGTCTTGAGGCTTTCAACACATGCAAAACAAACACTTAAAAAAAGGCGCCCAAAAAAAATGCCTCATCTAGAAAACCATCCGAATTCGAACTGCCGGTTGTCTTCTCTGTTTCTCAATTCACCCCTTTTCATATGCCCTTTAGCAGTCGATTTACCCCACTCAAAAAAAAACACGTCTGAAATCCGTCGCAGTTTGCCGGAATCGCCAGGCGATTGCTGCCACTACACTTGCAGAAAGTTCGACTCGACGTGGATCATGCTCCCCCACGGATAGGACATCAGAAATATTGAATAATGTGGTACACCCTGGCTGCCATAGAATTTCCCCCACGGATTTACACCATTTTTATGGGATTGAAACATATTGAAACCATGTCCAAATGGCAGTTGTTGATCATTGGGTTTACCACATTGAAACCACCAGCAAGTTGCCGCATCTTTTGTGATGCTTCAGCTGGAAGCGCAGCAGTGAATTCCCGGACAGTGCCAGTCCCTTGATCCCTGCTGGCCTGCGCTTCATGGGAATTTCTGTCCGGTGGTGACATGATCTGACTTACCCTCTGGCCTCTGGTGAACTAAGATAGCTATTGAAAATGGCCATAGAAATAGTGGATTTTCCCATTAAAAATGGTGATTTTCCATAGTTATGTTAGTTCACCAGAGGGTATATCTGACTTTTTTCTGACTTACCCTCTGGTTATGACTAACATAGCCATGGAAAATCCCCGAACTCAATGGAGGTTTCGTTCGCTGGGAACATCATCCAAAATTAGCCAGCTTTTCCATGGCGAACTGTTAGTCATAACCAGAGAGTAATATTCACAATTCACCAAGCTGAAATCTTTCCGCCTTTCAGAGGAATCCCCCGATTCCCATTCCAGCGAGAGACCTGGCAGATCTGCCTCAAAATCGAAATGGACGGAGCTGAAGTTCTTAACAAAGCAAAATTTCATTAAAAAATCCCCAGCCATGTGCCCCCCAACAATCCCCAAACAGAAGCCACTGAAACATACAAAACCCAACTTCGAAAACAGGAAAGACAGGAGATTGGAGCCTTCTCAAGGGGAAGATTTCATCGTTCATCCCGTCAAAATGAAAACAGCTACCTGCTCTCGACATGAAAATCTCAGCGCATCTGATGAGACTGGGAAAAAACATCATAGAAAACAGAAAACAAACAAACAACCATGTGACTCAGGCAGTTCAAAATTGACATCTTTCTAGGTTTGACGGAGAAAACTGTGTGCGTGATAGGCGTGATAGGTGACTGTTGGACTACTCATCAACTCATCACTCAACCACCACCGTTGTTGGTGGCTGAGTCACCTGTCTACATCTGAAAAACAGTGGTCTAGCCCCCCTCTTTGAAGAAAACCTATAATGTTTTTTTGGCTGTTTGGGATCATGATTCCAACATACTTCAAAGATCATATGATAAACAAATAGTTGGATCCCAAAACAGGATACCCCAGTCGATCGGCTTAAAACCTCATGTGTTTTTTTAGGAACAATCATGAATGATCATCCAAAATAGACATATACTCATAATCTTTCTGAAACGATAAACCATTTTCAAGGCTGTTGGTGTGCTGAACCGCTCATCTATTTTACACGCACAAGGCGTACCGCTCAGATATGTTTCTTAGGCTACTTTGAGGGTGAAGGTGCACATTGTACGTCTAGTACGGCACTTTGTGTATACATCATATCTGCACTGAATATAGCAATCCAAAAAGAAAGGGCTCAGCCTACACGAATTGGATCGAATTGGTAGTTAAATTCCATCTTTTGGTGATGGATGGAACCTCTTGTGCTCACCAGCATTCTGAGGCAAATCAGCTGGGAAAGGTTGCATGAGATGGCACTGTCAGGATTGAAATGCCACTGGAGTCACAAGGAATGATGCAGACATAAACACATTCATAGAAAACAGTTGAAAACCTGTAAGCCATTGTTTTCCATTTTTCTCATAGGCCATACGATGAACGATGACAATTGACCTGGATGTGTCAAACACTTGCACTACCCATGGAGACACCAACAAATTTGCGGATTACCCATCACAGCTCTTAACCATTTTGGATGATTCAATCTAAAACTGATTGTTGCGTCATCATGATCGAAGGGTATCGAAGGTATGATGGAACTCGAATCAACGGCAATCCAGAAGAGTTTGAACAAACATCCTCAATTATAATATCTTATAATGGTTCTTGAAATCCCAATGTCTACCCCCAAGTTCTTCCACATTTCCCAAATCATCTTCCGATGTCCTCTCAAGCAAGAGAAATGCTTCCTGTTCGGTACGCCCTTTACCATTGGCTCAAAAATGGTGGGTCACCCCTCTGTTGTTCATTAACCAAATAATGTGGGTGTGTCTGGAAACTATATCCCCTATTTTTGGCAATTTCATCAAAGACTCTCTCATGAAATGGCATCTAAATGTATCCCCAACATCTTCAAATACGCCACATCTATGAACTCCGCGTAAACCCGGACCCCAGGGTCGTGGAGATCCTGGAGATCCTCCATGCCGCACCGGACTTGGAGGCCACCTGTGCTGTAGAACGCCCTAGGCCTGGAACAAATGAGTTGGAACTCAAAGGCGTAGAGCCACTCCACCTGATGGAGAGTTGAGATTACCCGGTTAAGCCATACCTGGCCATACCTGGTGCTTCATCCCACGAAGTCGGTTATAACATGTTACAACTTTTATAACCCTGACTTTTTCATGGGCTATGTAGATTGAGTTCACTCATAACTGGGGTTACAACTGGGGTTATAACTGGGATGAACCACCAAGTACTGAAGGTGGTGCCCCAGGTCGTCAGCTAGTTTGGTGAACATAACTTCAATTTCACCTTTGGGTTTCGCGGTTATGGTTTCGCCACCTTTTTAGATCTCCTGGATTCTCATGTTGCTTGAGGGGTGCCCCCATGATCCAACCAAGAGGTACCCCCATGACTCAAAGGACAAGATTGGATTACCCTTGTAGTGAACATGGTAGATGGGTCATGGTCATTCATCCGGTAATGGGGTTCCAAACATCGTGGGCATAGAAGTCAGTAAATCCTCATGAAAATGGATTGATGACCAACCCAAGATCAAGAATTCACATCAATTCACCTAATTTCCGACCATGTTCATATCGAAATCCACCATGAAATACCCTAAATGCAGATCATTTCCAAGAAAAAAACATGGATTCTCATGGATTTCACCTTTGCGAATGATCCCCACCGTGACACACATACTGTCATACCTGTCTGCCATGGTTTTGACATGTGTTCAGCATGTATATTCTGACATTCTTTCTGGCATATCTTTCTGGCATCTTTTCTGACATGTTTTTCTTTTTTCTGACATTCTTTCTGGCATATCTTTCTGGCATCTTTTCTGACATGTTTTTTTTTTTTTCTGACATTCTTTCTGGCATATCTTTCTGGCATCTTTTCTGACATGTTTTTTCTGACATTCTTTCTGGCATATCTTTCTGGCATCTTTTCTGACATGTTTTTTTCTGACATTCTTTCTGGCATTCTCTCTGGCATCTTTTCTGACATTCTATCTGGTACTCTACCTGTCATATATTCTGACATCCTATCTGGCATCTTTTCTGACATTGTATCTGGCATTCTGTCTGGCATATATTGTGCCGTTCTTTTCTGGTATATCTTCTGGCATTCTATCTGGCATCTTCTCTGACATTCTATCTGGCTTTTTCTCTAACATTCTATCTGGCATGAGTTGGGTCTAGGCCCACCCCACAGCCTTCGGACCTCGCCATATGGCGGTCCCACAGCATCCAGAGCGGGCAAACTAGAAGGAGGGAGGAGCAAGGCGAGGAGTGAGGGCGGGAAGACACCTTTTGAAACCCTCACCTGGCAGGTAGGGAAAGAAATCAATTCTCTACAGCGGAGGGTACATTGCTTGGATGGAATGAGCTGAATATGACATACAGTATGTATATGTATATCCCGATGGGTCCAAACACTTCCTGAGAAGGTACTTAACCCCCTAAATCATACCCCAAATACGTCCTAAGAAGGTACTTGGATCCATAGGGTGTATATATAGACAAGCAATAATGCATGTACTGTATATATCTACAATATATCAATCTTATGTAATATTATATCATATACATAATTATATATATAAATATGTGATGCAACACTCAAACAGTTTGTCCAAACAAATAAGAGTCTATAGCTGGAATCACTTGGACACACGGAAATGATCAAGTAAACAAAGTAAACAAATGTAAACATAATCTACAACATCCTTGAAGAATCTGTCCCTCAGTTTCATCTAGGTGTGTCTGCAAATCGGCTATACCCTGAAATCCGCTGGTTGAAGATCCTATATTCCCTAAATGACCATATTTTATTGGTATACAGCAGATCCAAACCATTTTCAGACACACCAACTGAGTTTCGCGGATTCCACCGACCTGAAACTGTTGGAACTGGTAGGCACCGGTCTAGGACTCCTGCTGCGGGAAATATTAGAACGAAGTCATCCACAAAAAGATAGAAAGGTAAAATCCTACTAAACTAGTGATAAATCGTGCTTCTATCATTTTTGGGTGACTATACTATTCCAAGATGTTCTCATTCATGTCTTATCACACACAGCAAGAAAAACGATGTGGCATTCATGTTGCAGAATTTTGAAATCGCGTTCGTAGAAAGCGCTAGTTGTGGATCTTCCAACCGCAAATTCCGCAGCTATCCCCATAGGTTTCGGTCATAGGGGGATCCCCACCAGGGTTGTTTCAAGGCCCTAAGTCATGGTCATCCAAGTCATCCATGACCTGGTTGATTTGGAGTACCTGCATGACTTTGGAAACTTCCAAAAATCAACCACAGACCATCCAAATTGGGAATTCTCGCCCATGGCATCCATGGGTCAACCCCGGAGAAAGCATTGGTGATGAAAATTATGCTTGTACCCTCCAAATAGTGATCATATTCGATAAGATGATTATGATATAGTATGAGACTTAGTACCCCCAATTAAACCGCCTTAGGGCTTTATTCGTTGTTTTTTATTCATCCGAGGTTGACATAATAATATGATAAGCATGTCACAATGGGATAGTATTGAGATAATATGTGAGAATATAGAAATCGTGGGATATATAACTTTGGTGAATCATGGGGCAAATCACGGATACATTACGGTAAAAACATGTGGAGGCAGGAATCAACATGGCGAATTACTTAAATGTTTAAATTGTTCAGCCCCAAAGATGTGCACAAGATTGCACAATTGTATAGGTTTTGATTCCATCCCCATTTCTAGATCAGCAACCCCTTTTTGTTTGGTGTGTTCATACTTTTTGATAAAGTCAGAGTCTAAGTATCCATGGGATCTCCCGCCGAGAACTCAGGCTCACTGGTTGGTGGTTGAGCCACCTGATTTCAGGATGTCCGGTTACTTTGGTCATCATCATCTCAGTTTTGGGGGTTGAACATGAGACATAATTCAAACATGTTCAAAATGTTCAAACTATCAAGAGATAAAATCGGTTTGGGTCAACTCTGGATACAGTACTCCAAAATGGACTGCTTTACATCAAAAGTCACATCAATGGCCCCCTGAGTCTGTGATACTGACACATGCCCAAATAGGTGGTCTGTAAAACTACAAGCCATGGAATTTACCGAGTTATTTTCAACAACTTAGCCACACGTTAGCCAACTCCCATGAAATAAAGGACCTGATCCAACTTTAGTTCACTCCCTTGTTAATCTAGATAGTATCCAACTATGGTTACCAATGAACCTAGAATCCCCTTTTAAATCCATCAATTTTGGTAAAAGACCTGACCTAACTCACTATCGACGTAAATAGGGGCCGTACGCCATGCCCGCCGGTCAGCTTCGCTCCTTTGATCACGAAGCGCTCGTAGGGATGTCGCCGGGCTTCTTCCTGTAAGCCTCAACGGTGTTGTTTTTCATGGGGAGATCTAAAATGGTTCAAAATGAATGGGTTCATATTGGGGATTTTTTGGATTTATATGGATTAATATGATTTCCCAAACCAAAATGCATGATTTAGATTTAAACAATGCGATTCAACCATGATAACTTGGGGATGATTTTTTTAGGGGGGAACCCCTAGCGGTTGAAGGAGTGCACCTTCAATCAGTTTCTCATAGTTGTCCACACTGACCATCCTTAGCACAACGCTGGGTCCGTGGGAAGTTTCTCGAATTTCCCTATAAAACTTCGGCAGACCAAGGCTGACATATATGTGGGTTTATAGCGATGGAACCATGATCAAGATTATGGAGGTTATACGGTTGTACCATGTTGCAATTGAACAAACATCCCTGTGGAGGGGCACCACACTGTACCTGTATTAATGATTAATGGCTTTTTGTGTTGGCAATTTCAGGCAACTATGCCAGCAACATATGGATCGTACTTGCCTATATACATTTGGGTGTACCATACACGGATGGTATGAAAGTTGGATGTCCCCAAAAAAATGAGGGGGTTTATCATCACCAGTGCCTTATATTGCCAACCCGCTTACAAGATGGGCGTGTCTGAACATGTTTTTGGATTTGTTTCGAACAAAATGCAAATTGTTATGGTGTAGAATATCATGACTACCCTCTGGTAAACAGCCACATAACTATGGAAAATCACCATTGGTAATGGGAAAATCAACTATTTCTATGGCCATGTTCAACAGCAAACTGTTAAATTACCAGAGGGTATTTAAAACAAACAATCAATGGGTCAATCCGCTTTGGGCGAATCAAGATGATCAAACTTTCGGTTTGACTCTGAGCTCTTCGCCAACTTGTGGCTTGTTTTCCCGTCATGTTTTGCCCATATTTGATACTTGAATCCCAAGGTGTTTGTTTCAACACCATGCATTCTGTTCAACATCAATGCGTGTTACTTAAATCTGATCACTATCCTCATTTTAAATCATTTGTTGGCGATCATATAAGAAAAATGACTCTTAACTTATGTTATATATCTATACTTATCATTAATTATCTATATTGTATACATGATCCCATGGTTCGTTGTCCTCAGCCCCCCCAATTGGTACGGTCGCCCAAATACATGCCCTGACCCTCCTCTAGCCTCATATTTGCATGCTAGCTACCTATATAGTCCTATATCTACTCTGCTCCAAGTATACTATTTTATAATACATGTGCACTTCTGTATCGCTAGATCCTCCCATTTATACTCCCATGTTCTACCTATATAGAACCTAGATACAACCTGCGCCTAAGCATATACTACCTATATACTACCTGCGTAGTACCTGTAAAGTAGAGATATATACTACATATAAAACCATATAAACTATGTATGTACTGCCAACATACTACCTAAACAGATTTACTCTCCATATACTACCATTACCCCCCACCCCCACCCACAGGCCAGGGCGATGTATCACTCTAAATCCCACCACTGAGGGGGGGAGAGGCTGGGGAATGCTTGGTTCTACCTTCCAGTCAACAAACAAAAGATCCTGCCCTAAAAAAAGGGGCTTGAAAAAAATAGTTTCCACTTTAAAATTGGTGATTTGCAGGGTCGAACTCTAAATCTGCGGGAGGGTGCGGTGAACATAACTGCAATGACTAGAACTTATACAATTTATGAAGGCTCAAAACATCTACAGTATTCATGGGGTGAAACAAAAAACTACAAACATTTCACTGGGAATTTCCACCCTGTGGAGGCAGGTCCTGGATCTCCCTGCCGCCATGGCGTCAGCTCGAAGATGCGCCGCTCAATGCGCTGCCGCCGGTCCTTCTTGGGGCGGGCCTTTGGACAGAGCTCGTCGTCGCAGAGCTTGGAGAAACGATGGATGTGGCAGAATTTGCACCTGGGGAAGCCGGTGGGTCCATTATTTAATGGGATTCAACAGAATCAAATAGGATTTTGTGGGTTTGAATAGGATTTCATGGGAAGTTAGTTAGCTAAGTTGGTAAACACAACTAGATTAACTCGGGTTTATGATGATTGCAGCCATAATCATATGGGGTTCACAAACCAACAAACATAACTGGAGGGGCACCACCTTGTAGATGTTCTTTTCCAGGATGTGAATTGGATTCATGTTTCCCCAGTTGAGCCCGTGAAGCAAGAAGAATTTGTTCAACTTCATTGGAATAGTGTAGACCAATACCATAAACAATTCATGATACCCAATAGTAATCGGGGCTGCATTGGAATAGTGTAAATCGTTTGTTTACCTAGTGATTGGATTTGACGATTTTTTTTTGTGATTTACCCTGTGGCAATTAAACATGACGGAAAAGAAGGTTTTACATGGTTTGCCCTCTGCCTAATTTCTTTTTCATTTCACATACAGAAACATGTTTTTTTTTTCCAATGGTAAATCATCTACAGATGAAATCTTGGATTTCCCATTTCACCGGAGCTGATCCCGCCATGAAAGATTTCATGTTGATCCATTAGAGATGGATAATCAGTAAAACGTTATCCTATTACAGATATGATCCTACAGATTAGAGATTACATAATATAATCCTGTTCATGTTCATGTTTATATCATATCTCAGTATCTCTTCAGATATGGACCTTCCAAAACACCACTGTTTGATTTGGTGTTTCTGGAACATTGCCTTGCTAGGGATTTGACTACCAAGAAGGGTCAACCATTGTGTTCATGGTCTTGGACGCCCAGGGTATATCTGTACACACAGATTGCCGATGCTGACCATGTGCGAATCAATCCCCACCTGGATATCTACATTGACCAGTTCTGTCACCTTCAGATCTGCAAAGAGTTGTGGTAAACCATGGTAAACCCAATACCATCAACAACTCCTATTTAGGCATGGTCTCAATTCCAACCATTTATGGTCAGTCCTTGGGGATGGTTTATTGCATTGATACACAATTAATTTCATAGAGACTTGAACGTTTTTTGGATCAGGATGATGAGGTTTCAACACAAAAACGCTGAAAATTGTGATGATGTGAATGAAATTGAATAAATTGCTACATAAATTTCTACCCAAACCATAATTTGCCAGAGCCTTTCATTTCCTTCAACCATTTCTTTGAGAGCCACTGGTTCACAACTCCGATAGTCTCCTCCACCACCAATGTCCCAGTGCTGTCAGCAGTGGAACCCGAAGGCGCCACGTTTATTTTTTCATGTTTGATTGGTTGGTGAAGAAGGGGATTCCCAATATGAATGATGATAATCCATGATAATCCCAAGTCCAAGTCTATTGCGTAATTGTTAGAATAAATCCCCTATATCATCCTATAATCATCAACCCACATGGGTTTAGCAGCCACTGCTCAGAGTCTTCTGCTTGGTGAGAATAGGGAGCCAAGCTCGAAAGGCTAACAGATCAAAAAGACTCTAGAACCCCAGACATGTTCTAAAGCCTAAATGGCCGATCTGAACTGCCAGGGCTATGTCTACAATTTTTCTGGGACCCCACTGACAAGTCAGGAACTGGAACGCTGAAAACGATACGCCTCGAGGTTCGCACAAACTCAACTAAACCAAACCAACTTAAACTTTTAACTAAACATAAACAATGAAATATCACCACCTCCAACCACCGCTCCATTCAGAAGTGCGGGAAATCCCATACCTTCACTGCGTCAAGTTGCTGATCTCCGTTGCGACAACCCGTCTTCGTGGCAAAGAAGACACATGGATCGCAGTAATGTTGCGCCGTTGCTGCGAGCGGCGCGGCCATGAAACCGCTGCCCAAATAGCAATGTCGCACTGACGTCCGAACTGGATTTGGCCATGAATGGAAAGCAGGTTCAATTGGTGTGCTATTCTCAGTTAGGCTACAGTGGCTAACAGTATGCAACAGTTCCTATAGGTCACTCAATAATTTGAGCTAAAGGGGACTAGGTCAGAACAGTTCAAGAAAGTACGCACATCGGTAACATTTCTGGTAAACTAACAGTTTGCTATTTAAAATGGCCATAGAAATAGTTGATTTTCCCATGAAAAATGGTGATTTTCTCATTAAAAAAATGGTAAAATGTCTGGTTGTCTCTCGCAATCACTGCTATTTGGGGACGCTCGCAGGCTGGGACCCTCGTTTTGAGCCCACCTCCTGCAAAACCTGCACCCCACGGATCAGGCATGGGAGGGTCCAGCGCCAAGGGTACAACTGCTGTAATGGCAAATGACAAGCATAGCATTTGGCCCTGTGGATGCCGCAACAATGGTTGGTAAAACAATAATAAACCACCCATTTTGGAATGGTTTATACCACCTATTTATGGTGATTTGGGGGATGGTTTATTATTGTTTTACCCACATTATTTAACATCACATTGACAAGAGTCATTTGCAAGGGCAAGGATATCCATGGCTTTTGAAATGGATACAGTAAGTATGAACAATTCGCATGGCATGCAGCACTGTATTTAGTCCATGCAACTTCACTGCGTAAAGAGACATTTTGGTGAGAATTACATAAAATCACCGGCCTCAAACCTGTTTCCTGAACTTCACAATCTGTGAGACAGTCTGCTTTGGTCAAAAACACAAAAAACAAAACAGACAATGAGGGGCGTGGTAATTACATTCAATGCATAGCAAATGCTTGCCGCAGGAAGTGTATTGCTGCCAGAACACACAAGTACTGGGGTTTTCTGGATGAAGTGTCCATGCTTACCGATCAAATCCGATGTTTAATATAGTTGCATGTTCCATTCTTGCTTATTGAAATCGATTCATCTCTGGCTAATTGCAGTGAATCACCTTGCATCCTGATGGTGATGACTCTGAACTACGTCCATGCGAAATCAAGAGTTGTATCAGGTCGATGTGTGTTGTATCCCAGTAGAATAATCAAAACGATACCAACCCCAAATTAACGTAGATCCTGCCCTATTTGGTGGCTGGAAGACTAGATTCATCTCAACAAATGTGATCAGGATCTGTGTTGGGGGGATGCGAAAATCCAATCATATGCAATTTACATCAATTTACCCCTATATAATGCCATGAAATCCTATGAAATCACAATAAATTCCATTAAATGCCATTAAATGCTATGAAATCACAGTAAATGCCATTCAATCCCATTCACATCCCCATAAATGCCACTAGAAACCCTTCAGCAAAGATATTTGTAAACCACTCTCTGCCAGCCAACACATCTCCCGCGCCGCCTTCCGGTACCACGAAGCGCGCCAA
Source organism: Symbiodinium sp. clade C Y103 (assembly GCA_003297045.1). NCBI lineage: Eukaryota > Dinophyceae > Suessiales > Symbiodiniaceae > Cladocopium > Cladocopium sp. clade C. The sequence continues at coordinate 227,900 of BGPT01000265.1, read as the reverse complement.
GCTCCTCATTGAACTTGCCGACCTTCGGCCAACGGCGTAACAATTCAATTCAGCAACCTCAATCGGGGTTTGAAATGGAGATTTACCCTCTGGTAAACCAAGGCAGCTATGGAAAAATGAACCATTGTAGAGGACTTACCTATCACAATTCGGCGATTTTCCTTAGGTCTGTGAGTTTACCAGAGGGAAAGCATCGAAAATGGGGATTATGCTGCTTGGTTGATGGAGTTATGTGTGTCATTGGATTGGTTTAAGGGAAAAAAATATCAGGAAACCATGGATTTTCCTATGAAAAATGGAGGTTTCCGTTCAAAATGTTCCCTTTAACCAATCCAATGAGTGTGTTGGTTTAGGTTTACCCATCGAACTGTAGATGTATCGACCAGAACAGACCAACAGCAACCCAGGCCCCGCATTGTATTTGTTCGGGGGTAGCCCTCGAGATCCATGAGGCAAAGTAGTTGATGCCATCAAAGAATCTGTGTCAATCTCTGGAAGTCAAATGACTCATTATACACATCATCTTCCCCATGTAGAAGCCGCAATCCAACATGAACCAGAGGGTGAAATGATTCATATGTACTGATGTACTGTATGTATTTGACTATTGAAAACTAAACAGGAAGAGATCGAATACTAGATCGGGGTTTCTGGACGGGTGTTTGTGATTCGAGCGAAGTGACCAGTAAGTGTCCCATAACTACATATATAGTTATATATATATATACATGATACTATATGATTATGTGAAATATATATGTAAAATTACGTATAAAGCTCTTGTGCAAATTTAGTTGACTATAAACACGGACCAAGATTTATTACTCACAAAGATCGTGCTTTGCCAAAACAAAACTCACATAGATGGAAGCGTAATGTGTCGGCTGAGCAATTGTCGACCACACTCTTTGCACCTATGACACCACACTCTCACACAAATTTATACTCTAGCCTTTACAATCATTGATACATATTTCATCGGATGGTAATTACTATTACGACCCATCCCGAAAATTGACAGTCAATTTCAACTTGTATCTGCTTTTAAGGTCTACATGGTTTTACGCCTTCCCAGAACTGCCAATCCGAAGATCAAGACCAGCAGAAACGTCTGATCGTCCTTATTGGATCCCTTTGGGGATCTTGTGAAATTAACACTCAAGGTTTACAGAGATGGCTAGTGAACCCCAAAAAAACCTGGTAAATGGAGGTTCATCCCATTAAAATTGAGAATAATAGGTTTTGACCCATCCCCAAATGTCAGGATCATGTCAGGATTACCATGGAGCATCATCGGTATTCTGACACACCATCACAGGGTGTTACAGTTTACGACAATCTGGGGGTCCCTGGAACGCAACTGCCGATCCATGTTCAAGAGAAAAAATCCCCCAACGACAATATGTTTTCTATGGTGTTGGGGATTTTTATGGTGTTTCTTGGTTCAAGAGACAATTACGACATAGTATGTGCTTAAGACAAACCAAAATACCCAAATCGTATGTTCTATGAAGACGTATTTTAGTTTTCTATTGTTTCTTGTGCTACGTCTCTATGGTGTTCCTCTTTTCTTCATGAAAGTCTTACTCTTCAAAATCATGTTGCTGGGGTTAGCTCAACCTTTACCCCAAGACCTAGAAATGAAGGCATCCCCCCCACCTATCCCCACCTGCTCGTCATGTTGCTTACACGCAGTAGCCAAAGCATTCATCACCCGGTCCTGATGACAAAAAACACCATGGTTGCATGGTGAGGAAATTCATACAAGATGGAGGTGCAACGAACAACCAAAGGGATTAGAGTCATAGGGATAGACGTGGGAGTGGGATATTTTCAAGGGAGGATCTGTATGAATTCAACATAGCTCCGGAAGCCGCCACGGCCCATTTGTTCGAGGATTTATCCATTTAGCTATAATTAGCTATTAATTTTATGGTAATTGTCCATAGCTATGCAGCAAATTACGCGAGTGTCGGCAGGTGTAGATAGAAATCTGTGAAACACCATCAGGACTTCAATGGATATCTAGATACTACCCTTCAATAGATTCAACAAAATACGGAAAAGCCTCCATTTGTGGATAATTTTCCCTGACAAACCATGGGAAACCCACAAAATCGCTTTGATATTCTGTGGCCACACAGGAAGCAGTCGAAAACTCTGGATTTCATTGGATTTCCATATCATCATATCTACCGGTACTTTTATCTGCCAAAGCGAAAGATATATGCCCAAAATCAGTTGCGTTTAGGTGACACTTCTATGGGGGCCGCAGATTCGGTCAATGTTTACCATTGGGTACCCAATCTTTGAACCATGCCCTTAAATATCTATCATCTATCCGGAAAAAAAACCAGCCAAATGTAGGTAGATAGATGACTATTACCCGTCCCTATGGATCCAAATACTACCTGAGAAGGCACAAATCACCCCCTAAATCAGCCCCCAGTCATGCTTCCGAAGGTACGGCTGGATCCATAGGGCTTGTTTCCCTATCAGCACCCTGGACCTGGAATCTCATGATATCATCCAACTGTCTGGTGAGGTTTCAGGGAACAGTTTGAATGTAGTACAATATCATACATGTATCAATATACACTGTAAAATAACAATGCAATGTTCAGTCTTAATTGATATTCATATATCATGTGAATTTGTTTTATGATATTCAACTATATTGATATACATGTTATATAATGTTCATATCTACACATCTATATATAAAAATTATATATATATATATTGTGAAATCATTGCCTGTTCCCAATGTCCCAGTGTTCACAGTGCATCCATGGAATCTCCAGGTCCAACACCAATGCATGCTTCCGAAGCCGGGGAAGGCNTGTGAAATCATTGCCTGTTCCCAATGTCCCAGTGTTCACAGTGCATCCATGGAATCTCCAGGTCCAACACCAATGCATGCTTCCGAAGCCGGGGAAGGCTCAGGGAGCTGAGGAGGGTAGCGGCAGTGGCTTGCGCCATAGCGTCACCGGGCTGACGCCCTTTTGTCTCGAGGAGGTGAAAACAAGTGCCACAGGGTGGCAGGTGGAACCTGCAGGGCAGGTGGTTGTGAAGGAGGAGAATCCGCTGCCAGTTGTTAAAC
>BGPT01000265.1:176210-224730 GCA_003297045.1 Symbiodinium sp. clade C Y103 | reverse complement strand
GTCAGGCAAAGTATTGGAACTGGCTACCAGGCTTATCCTTGGATGCAAGGGAACAGCCTATCAGAAGCTTCAGCTTCACCAGAAGGAGCTGTTGGTGAACGACCCAAAGTCCATCAAGAAGATCGTTGAGCTTGTCGGAGGTTCCTGGGGAGTCATTCCATTGGAACGCAAGTTTGAACTGGTGGAAAAGGCGTTGTTCAGGGGAATTCAGAAACAAGATGAGAGCAGTGAATCTTACCTGTCGAGAGTGGATGTCGTCTGGTCGGAATTACTGTCAAAAGGTGTCAAGATGGAAGAGATCCAATCGTACATAGTGTTGCGAGGCAGTCGGATTGCATCGGAGGACAAGAAACGAGTGATCGTAGAGTCAGGTGCTGAAGAGGGTGGGGTGCTGGATCTGAAAAAGGTCAGGGCCGCTATCAGAATGTTGGGATCCGGGTTCTTTCAGGAGATGACTGGAGCCAAGCGTGACAAGGGCCTTAAAACCTATGACCACACCGCATTTGCAGCAGAGGAACTGACCGATGAGTGTGAGCATGATGCCTACTGGGTTCAAGATGAATTAGATGATCAGGTCCTGGAAGCTTTAGCTGCTGAGGACGATGAGGACGCGGCACTTGTCTTACAGTTTGAAGATGCCATCTGTGAGACTATTCAAAATGATAGTGAGATGTGTGCCTTCTACTCCACGTATCAAGATGCCCGAAAACGTCTTGCAGAAAAGGTGCGATTCCGAGGATTCTGGACAGTCAAGAAAGGTGAGAAGGGATATGGAAAGAAAGGCAAATTCAAAGGTAAGGGCAAGGGATCTTTAGCAAGTCGGATTGCAAATTCGTATTGTCGTATCTGCATGAAGAAGGGACATTGGAAAAATGAGTGCCCCTCGCGAAATGCAGCCAGCAATGCAGCCGGGACACCATCCACCTCAGTGCCCACGACATTTGCTGTCGTTGAAGATCTGCCGGAAGCCCTGATTAACATGACCATTGCCGAAGAATCTCGGACTCATGCATGGCCAAAAGGGGTTTTCACACGTAGTCATGGGGATAAATTCTGGGGTAAGACTTGGGGTAATAGGAAGGTAGGGAATATCCTTGAGCCTCTTAAAGATCGCCTCAGGAAACTCCTGACTTCTGAGCCCAGACCATGCAACCTGAGAGACCAGAAGTGTCACATCCGTGCCGGTGTGTCTGTAGATTCTCCGCCATCTGTTGCAGCATCCAGTCCATGTGAATCTCAAGTAGTGCCCAGTTTGTTTGCCACTGCAGGAACCACAGGTGTCGTTGATCTTGGAGCATCTCAAACTGTTATCGGAAGTGAACAAGTCCCAGAGCTGTTGTCCAACTTGCCAGATTGGGTGCGAGCAAAGACCCGAAGATGCCCGTGCAATTTGACTTTTCGATTTGGCAATCACCAAACACTGGTGAGTAGACACGCTATGGTTTTGCCACTTGGAACTCAGTCTTTCCGCATTGCCATTGTAGAGGGTCGTACTCCATTTCTGATTTCCAATTCGTTTTTGAAAGGCTTGAAAGCGGTCATCGATACGGATCAAGAAACGTTGTACAGTAAACTCATGGGTCGATTTTTTTCTCTGCAGAAGTCCAACAAGAACCTGTTTTTGATGGATATCAACCAATTGTGGGAGACTGAACAGCAAGCAGGCGACGTACAGAGTGGCATATCCGCAGCAAACCTCACAGTGTCCGATTCTGTCAAAATGCCAGCCAGTGATTCACGGCCTGTGTGCATGCATGTCACTAAGGTTTCAGAAACAAACATGTCAGATCAGAATGTAGACACGCCTGAAGATTCCACTTCATTGTCAAGTTCAGCCGAAAATCACAGGTATGATGTCTCAGGATCACTTCACTCAGTATCAGGTTCATCTCTCATGCCAGTTGGATCGAGTGACGATCAGGTGCCCCGTGTTGAGATCTCTCCCCAATCGACTCAGTCTTCGTCTCATGGCGCTGTCGCAGAAGCTGAAAGCGTTCCGCGAGACCAAGGAGGAGGACAACTCCACCGAGAAGTTGAAGGCAATCGAGAAGATGACACTACAGGAACTGGAGGGAGAGTCAATTCAGTTCGGGAAGGCGAAGCTAGGGATGCCTTTCCCTCAAGCTTTCGAAGACGGTCGTTGGACCGATTGGTTCATCCAACAATACGAGAAGAGCAGCAAGGTCGAGCATGCCAAGTACGTGATGCACGTCACCAAGAGGTTGGATGCAGAGATCGCCATGGAGAGCAAGGGCAAGCCCAAGCAGTTGCCCAAAGCCAAGATGCCACCGAAAACAACCATGGCACCCAAGGCGGAATCGGTATGGGAGGAGGATCTGGCGAACGAGGATCTCAGCGAGTTCATTCCCATCTCGGAAGCTCCCATGAACTTCCAGTTGGAAGAGCAGGTCTCCATCATGCAGGAGGAGAACAACAATCTCCGCCAGCGAATGACTCAGATCGAGATGGCCCTGCACGAGCTCATTGTGCATGTGAAGAAGCAGAACCCAGATCAGTGAGTCCGCCTGAGCTGAGTGCAGATCTCGAAAGAACGATTCTGGTGTCGGAACATGACGACGGTCTTGACTATGTTTTTCAAATGCCATCAGGAACCACCACTGACACTTTCAAAAGTCAAGTTCAAAGACTTGCCAAACAGTTTCGATGTGAACTGCAAAGTGTTCAACATGAGTTTGGATCTCGTCGCATGTCCACAGCTAGGATTGATCTGCTGGAAGTGATGTGTAGCGAACAAAGTGAACTGACTCGGCAAACAATACTTCTTGGTGGTAAGGCCATGAGGTTTTCCAAGTCTGACGGTGATCTGTCCACCAATGCAGGTAGACGACAACTTTTCAAGACTTTGATTGTGCACCGACCACGACATCTTTGGTACAGTCCTGTTTGCAAACCATGGTGTATGTGGAATCAGTTTAATGCCATGAGGTCTCTTGCACAGAATGAAGCCGTGTTTCAAAGTCGAAAAGAAAGTTTGTGGCAAATCAGTCTCGGCATCGTGTTGTTTGAATTTCAACAGTCTCATCAGAACCACTTCCATCATGAACAACCCAAGGGGTCTAGTATGTTGAAAGTGCCAGGAGCCCAAGTCATCTCTGAAAACACCATGCCATGTGGTTTTGATTTGTGTACAGTGGGCCAACTCAAAGATCCCGTCTCGGAGATGCCGATCAGGAAACGTTTGGATGTTCGCACAACTTCCGTTCAGCTGCAGAAGTCGCTTCATCAGCGGTGGTGTTCAGGTGATCATGATCATCAGCAAATTTCAGGGAGTACCAAATTCCAGGGTCAACGAATACTACGATCTGAATACACTGAACTGTATCCAAGCAAGTTTGCTAGACAGGTTGCCAGAACCCTGTTGTATGACCGATCCCGAACGGAGTGGGCACTGGTTGAAACTGATGATCACCCGACCAAGAAACGAAGACTTTCTGGAAAAATGAACACTGCAGAGATTGAAGCTAGGTTCCCTAGCAACACCTGGATGGCTGTAATGCAAACTGCAGATCGAATGGCACGCCGCGTTGGGACGATGGTTGTTGACACAGGTCCGCTCATTCATCAGCTTCAAAGCTTATGCCCTGAACACATCATCAAGCATGTAGTGTTATGTAGAGGAACTGATAGGTTAGTGGGCCCCAATAAACAACTTATGAAGGGTGAAGCTCCAGTGCGACGTCGAATTTGCATCCGTAGAAAGCATGAAGATATCCATGTGGAAGACGAATGGGAGCCGTGGGAACACTTGACACTCAAAGGTCTTCGGCGGAAATGTGTCCCAGCCAGAGTTAGTCTCACTGTGTTTGCCCAGGTTCGTTCGAAGCCGTTTGCTGAAAGCCCAGTTGCTCCAATCCATGACCGGCCTGTGGCCGAAGTTCCCGAGAGCAAACGTGTGCGCCGAGATGCACCAGATGGACCATCCGGGTCACAGGTAGAAAACAATTCCCAACCTGCTGAACAACAAATCACACCTGATCAGCCGCAAGTGCCAACCAGTCCAAATCCTACTGATAACCTTCCATCCAATAGTCCCTTAAACCCCATTAGTCCTGATAAATCCCAAGAGAATGTCACCGACACCACAACACCTGAGGACAATCGACAAGTCATAGATCTGGCCAGCATGAAGCATGGACCCAAATTCCAAGCTTTGTCATCCGAAGAACAATCATGGTTGTTGAAGATACACCGTAACATGGGACATCCGGGCGCACAGAAGCTCCAACGATTTTGCCAACAGCTTGGTTGTCCAAGCCACCTCCAGCAAGCCATTCCGGACTTGCGTTGTTCGACCTGTCTGGAGACCAGTCAGCCCAAGCTGGCTCGACCAAGTGCCATCCATGATCCTGTTGATTTTGGGGATATAGTCTCAATGGATGAGATCGTCTGGAGTAACAAAGAGGGAGAACGGTTTCGGTTTTATCATTTCATTGATCAAAGCACCATGTATCATACAGCAATTGCAGTTCCCACCAAGCAGGGCGAAGAAGCCGCTCAGGCTTTGTTGCAAGGCTGGATCCAATGGGCAGGTCCCCCGAAATTGCTGTGCATTGATGCTGCCACTGAACTCAACTCCGAAGCTTTCCTCACCTTTTTGCAGAAGTATGGCATTTGCCCAAGGACATGTGCCACTGAAGCACATTGGCAAAACTCCAGAGTCGAACGCCATGGTGGTGTGTTGCAAGTCATGTTGAACAAGATGGACCATGAGGTGTCCATCAAGACATATCATGAGCTTTCTACTGCTTTAGCCCAAGCCACCATGACAAAGAACCAATGGAGTCGCCACCGAGGCTTTGCGCCTGAAATGCTCGTCTTTGGCCGAATGTCCCGATTGCCAGGGTCAGTCATTTCTGACGAATCTAGGTCATCTCATGAACTAGCTTTGAGAGATATGCCTGAAGGTCAAAGATTTCGTGAAGAACTGGCAGTCCGAGAGCGAGCTAGGAGAGCTTTTGCATTGGTCGACAACGATCAATCCATGCGGCGAGCTTTGACTGGACAAAGCCGGCCACATCGTGGCCAGTATGCACGTGGCGAGTGGGTCATGCGATGGTGCAAGAAAGGTGAAGCTGATGGCTATTGGGTCGGTCCCTTACAAGTGATTATCCAAGAAGATCAACGAGTTGTGTGGATCACTCAAGGAAACAAACTGTACCGAGTTGCACCAGAGCATTTGCGTCCTCTTTCAGCTGTTGAAGAATGGCAACAGGGTGATAGACGTCAACAAGAAATTCCTGAAGTTGAACTAGAACTTAGACATTCCACAGCCGCCAGTTCATGACCACTCCAATAATCCATCCACACCACAACATGCTCCCAGTCAACTTAGTCAGGATCAACCAGAGCCAGAAAGTATCAACAGTAGTCCACCGCAAAGTGCAGGGGTTCCATCCGAAACCGGCGAAGAGCCATCGCCAGTAGTGCCAGAAGTGCCAAATCCAGTGGAGGTCCCAATCCCAATTGGCGACACTGATGATGAATTGGTAGTTGATTGTTTTTCTTTGACTCAAGACGAATGTTGGAAGATTGAAATTGATGTCTCTCAACATGATATTGATCAATGGCGCCGAGAGGAACATCCACACCAAATGGCATTTGTAGCTACTGCAGCAAAGCGACAGCGCAGCGAGGTCAAGTTGTCCCAACTGACTGATCAAGAACGGAAAATGTTTCATGATGCCAAAATGAAAGAGGTTGAAAGTTGGCTGTCAACTGAAACGGTATCCAGAATCTTGAGACACCAGATCCCAGAGGGCAATTTGTTACGTTGTCGCTGGATATTAACGTGGAAGCCTGTGGATCCAAGTGATGTGGCTAAACATCCCACAAAGCCCAAACATACTCCCAAGGCGAGGCTTGTTGTGTTGGGGTACGAGGATCCTTTGGTGCATGAAATCCCGCGGGACTCACCGACAATGTCCAAACTGACAAGGATGCTAATTTTACAAACTGCAGCATCACAAAAGTGGGACATAGAATCGTTTGATATCCGCACAGCCTTCCTANCAAACTGACAAGGATGCTAATTTTACAAACTGCAGCATCACAAAAGTGGGACATAGAATCGTTTGATATCCGCACAGCCTTCCTAAGGGGGACTGAGAAGAGTGAAAGAGTTTTAGGTCTGGAGCCTCCAGAGGAAATGAGAAATCATATGCGCCTCAAGCCCCAGGAAGTTCTGAAACTCTTAAAGGGAGCATACGGAAGGGTCGACGCACCCTATCTCTGGTTCATGGAACTCAAGGCCGGACTAGAACAGGTGGGTTTTGTTCCAAGCCCATTTGATCCATGTGCTTTCATTCTTCCCAATCCCGTCACCAATGCCACAGAAGGACTACTGGGAGTACACGTTGACGATGGTTTATGTTGTGGTTCTCAATACTTTGCCCAAAAGCTCCATGAGGTATCTCAGCGGTTTCCGTTTGGCAGTCACAAAAAGAACAAGTTCACCTTCACTGGACTGAGAATTGAACAACAAAAGGACTATTCCATACACATCAGTCAAGCTCAATACATCAAAGACATACACTCCATCACTTTGTCACGTGAAAGACGGAGCCAACCAGAAGCCGTTATCCAGGAGTCAGAGAGACAATCCTTGCGTGCTCTGATAGGATCACTGCAGTATGCCGCGGTCAACACACGACCGGATCTTTGTTCAAGGTTGAGCTGGCTCCAAAGTGAGATTAATAAGGCAAAGGTAAGCACTCTGATAGAAGCCAATCGTATCTTGCATGAAGCCCGACTCCATGCTGATGTTCAAATTGTAGTCAAGTCAATTCCCATTGACGAAGTGAGATTCGTTGCTTTTTCAGATGCCTCATTTGCCTCAGAAAAGAACACCAGCTCGCACCAGGGAATGATGATCATGGCATGTCACAGCAGTATCGGACATAACCATAGCAGCGATGTCAGCCCCATTTTATGGCATTCCAGGAAAATCCAGAAAGTGGCAGTAAGTACTCTTTCAGCTGAAGCTATGTCACTTGCGGGAGCAGTTGATGTGCTGTCCTGGATTAGACTTTACTGGGGTTGGTTGAGAAACATCAATCTGCCATGGAAGCAAGGAGACCAAACATTGTTGAAACTTCCTCCTGCATTTGCAGCGTTGATACCTGTTGACAATGATGATGCTTTTACACCAACACAAAAGGTTCAAGACATGTTGAAGACACTACCGAAATCAGCCGAAGGTTAATAGTGTTGCCTAACGTTTAGAGACATGCTGAATTATTGTCGTACGGCACCTCCATCTTGTGGAGAGTTTAGAACTCAACTGCAAGCCAAACTCATCAAAGAACATCTTCAGAATGGCATCCAGATTAGGTGGGTACCTTCCCAAGCTCAAGTCGCTGACTCGTTGACTAAAATTATGGACAACACGATGCTTCGCGAGTGTCTGAAGGTGGGCAGATACAGTCTGCATGATGAGTCCGAGATCCTAAAAGCCAGGTCTGATTCCAGAGCACGTTTACAATGGATACGACACAGTTCTGAAGGTATGCAGGGATAGATGTTTGTTTCTTCACAATATTTTGCAGCTGAGAAGTGCAGGAACTGAAAGTGAGGGTCATCTTGTTTTATTCGACACATAGTATTTTTCTGCGAGTTTGTGGCGTTGTTGTGGTGACAACAACTTCAGCCTGAACGTCGTGAAGAACACGACAGGAAAGTTGAAGATCGGTCAATTATTTTCAAGTGAGTTTCCTTTGCATCTCAGCCGACAGAATCAACATCTCTGGGAGTCATACACAGACCTGCGATGGGACATTTGGGAACATTTTTAGAATACAGGGAGTGTGAAATCATTGCCTGTTCCCAATGTCCCAGTGTTCACAGTGCATCCATGGAATCTCCAGGTCCAACACCAATGCATGCTTCCGAAGCCGGGGAAGGCGCAGGTGGAACCTGCAGGGCAGGTGGTTGTGAAGGAGGAGAATCCGCTGCCAGTTGTTAAAATATATAATTACACATATTATATACATACATATATATATATATATGTATAATATATCTTATATACATATATGGGGGGGGTCCGAAAATAGGAGTTCCCCTAAATCATCCATCTTCTTTTCGTTCGCATCCATGAAGCCGATCCACCTTCTCTTCACCTTCCGCATCTGCTCGCAAACGCCAGTGTGAGACACGCTCACCTCGGGGCCCGCGGGTGATTTTTCGCCATGGATGTTGTGGCGACTGTTCCAGTGGTGAACTGCTTAAGCATGGCGTTTGCACTAAAAATGAGATCATCTTCCAACAAAGGGATGAACAAAGTGATGGAGTGATGGGGATTGATTGATTGATAGTTGAATTATGTCAACTTGATTTGTAATTGTAGGCTAAACAAAATTAGAATGATTTGTGGTAACTATGATTCGTGGTAGATGTATCGAACTAGTAACTAGTTAATGGGTGTTATGTAAATCTACAAACATGAATCGATGGATCTAGGCCAGGTTCAAGGTGGTGCCACCCAGTTCGAAGTTGCTTTAATAGTGACTATAGATACTTTGGATATATCTCCCATAAACCCTAGTTATTGATAGTTATATATTGGAGTTATTTGCACCAACTTAGCGATTCCGAACTGGGGCACCAGCTTGTAGAACCCAACATCATGTTGCCATTTCTTTCAATCTCGTCACCAAGCATCAAGCATGAAACTAGATCTCTATAGATAGTACACCAAACTGGTTACCAAAGCTTGGCTGCTGACTCATTTCATCCTTCAGCGCTCGCCTCAGAGTCAAGTTGAGGGTCACTTCCAAAGTTCCACAGGAAACGGATCAGTTTCTGGCCATTTCTGTGAATCAAGTTTCAAAACGAGTTGCGTAGCTCTGTTTTGATCATCTATGGATTTCTCAAAAGACATAATCAACCACAAAGTCGACATTAATGATCAACCATAAAATTCAACCAAAATTTTCCCAATCAACATATTAATCAACCAATTCCGATCGGGAAAAAACCTGGGGCTCCAACTCTTTCTCTGCTTCCACCTTCCATTCCTGTGCCTCGCGGCTCAACCTGGCGTTGCCAGGTGAGGAAAAATGATATATCTTATCATGTCTTACCTCCTTGGGCCAATGAAAAATGATGAAATGTATGAAAACCTGGGATTTCACCATAGATTTGATGGTGATTCAATGGGACTAACAAGATTCGATGATGTTACCTTCTGGTAGCTGGAAAGTCCCTGATAAATAGAGGTGCAGTTCGCTGGGAGAACCACCAATGGGGGATTTTCCAGCAAACCATGTGACTGATTACCAGTGGGTAAATTCATATCCCAGCATTGTCCTATGATTATCCATAAATCTCCCACTATGATCATTTATATCCCAGTATTACCATATTTGATTACCCAAAATTGGGAAGTTGACTTCTCAACTTAGTAACTTGCCTTCGAACATCTCCGTGCTTGTACCAACCCCGTCGCAAGTGCCTCTCCCTCTCCGCAGTGACCAAGGCAAGATGTGCCTGAGGCACGCATGACCGAGCCTTAGTTGATGGATTTAAGGGTCCAAACACCTACTCAGAGGGTACTTGGAGGTATTTGGAGCATGGGGAAATGGGCACCAAGCCCAATTTCAACTGTACTAACTGGAAAACTGCGAGCAAAACACCAAGTTTGGAGGATCAACATTCACTAAGTGAGCCCCATTTCAATCCATTTCAGCTGAAATCCAGACATTCAACAGGCATGAATCACTTTATGTTTGTTGAATCACCCTTTTAAGATCTCTTAAACTGATGATGTTGGACTTCTCTGAGCTGGACCTTGCGATTGTTTCGAAAATTCGCAGATAAGCCCAGCCAAATTTCTGCGGGAGGCTTGAGACGCTGTCTGAAAACATGTTCCTGTACAGTTTCCAATGGTTTTCATGGTTTTTGTTTCCCATATTTCTCCGCCATAGACTTTCCCATGAATACTTTCCACATTTTGCCAGAGGGTTGCTCCAAACACCCCAGGTAGGTTTGGGCGAATTATGTAAATTGGGTTGCCATATGGAGGTAAGATGACCAATTTACCCCTCAAAAAGTGGCTATGATTCGCCTACAATAAGTTGGAGAAACCCAAGTTTCACGTCCTGCCCCCATGCCCTAGACCTGTTGCTCGCGCTGCACATGTCTCAGAGTGGCAGCCTGCCCAAGGAGGTGGTATTTTTTGAAGGGACAGGCTCTGGTAATCGACGTTGGCAATGGAAAAGTCGACTTATCTATTTACAATTATATATAATTATGTGTATCGTATATCAAAAGTATCCAAATGGAATATGATCATCCATAAATAGACTTGTATATATACATACATACATTTTATCTCTATATATATATATAATGTATAGATATTATATATATATATATGAATACTGGATAAATGCCACTATTCACAGCCATGATTGGAAACACTATTTTTGCTCATTCAAAATGCCTGCGACCCGCGCTATCCCCGCGCCTCTTGCTCTGACTGCTGTTGTGACGCCTGTCAGTTCAGCGAGTTCAACGTGCGGATCAGTGACACTCCAAGCGTCCATTGAAAAAATATACAGTAACACGTATTTAATGGATAAATGAAGTGGATATATATATATATGTTGATCTATTGTTGCTGATCTATTCTTGGAATAATATAAATACATACATACATATATATATATTATATTTATATATATATATATATTATATGTATATATTTATCCATAAAATCCCACAATATAGATTCATATTTTTGATATATGCTGATCTATTGTGGCTTAGTACCCCTTTTCGTGACTTCGTTTGACTGTCCTGGTAGTTGGCTAGTTCGTCAGGTCGACCCTGCATTAGCATGGCCCAATTGGCAACCTAACATAGCCATGGAAAACCATCATCTTTAAGAGGGGAAATCATCTACCCTCTGGTAAACTAACAGTTTGCTATTGAAAATGGCCATTTATAGTTGATTTTCCCATCAAAAATGGTGATTTTCCATAGTTATGGTAGTTTACCAGAGGATAATAAATACGCAATTTTCCATAGCTGCGATAATTTACCAGAGGGTTGTATGAAGAGGGGGTGGGGTATTTAATATTGAACCGGGGCCAAGGGGACACTTTGGCTCTTGCCATCATCATTTTCTGAGTGTTTCACGGCGCTTACCTCCAAATACATCACCCAGTGGTTGAGAAGGACATCCACGCAAAAACCATCAACAAACCATTATTGGATTCATGTTGCAATCACAACCAACCTGAGTTGTTCAGTCATTTTGGCATAGTTACCCCGATCCAAAAAATCATTCCAGTGATGTTGCAGTGTGGTCTTACCAATATGTTGTCCCTGTTCTATCCCCATCACCCCCAATTATTCCATTGATCACCAAACTTTATCCCCCTAATGTCCCCAGTATAGACCCCTCATATCCTCATTGATGCCATTGGGTTGAATTAACCGCCCAAACAATAAACCATTGTATACCCCTAAGTATCCAAGCTATATCACCATTACACACCCTTAAACCAAATCCTTTCAGACCAGTTGGATCAAGATACCCTCCAGTAACCTAGCTTCGAAAAATGGCCCATTAATAGATGATTTACCAAGATTTACCTACAAAAACATTGTCAAATCATGTTAAACCACCATAGCCATGTTAGCTTGCCAAAGGGAAGATCCCTTTTAACATCATGTCTCCTGTCGGCTTATGGTTCGTTTCGCCTTCAGTTCTCGGCACTCCTCTTGCAGACGGAGCATATTTTCCTGACAGGGTAGCACGTCACTGTGATAATTTGGTGACTTGGGGTACTTCAATCATTGCGCCATTACCATTGTTGGTCATTGTAGAGGGTTCAAAATGGTTTATGCGGAATTATGATAATCCCAATGGGACACCTATCAACCAACTAGTACAATGAGCTGCGATAGGGGTATTTTTGATGACCGAATTGAATATTCCTTAAGGATGATATTTGATGGGATTTCATCACTCCACTATGTTTTATGGGCTTGTGCTGATATAATGGCGAAATCATCTACAAATCGTGGCCAACCTGGGCAAACCCTGCAACAAACTCTATCTTTTGGCTGCTTATTCCAGCTTTTCCAAGGCTGACCAGAATCAAGGCCAAAATAACTGGAATTCTGGAAAGCACACAAGCCTTTCGGACAAGGGTTACAGTACGCCCTATAAATGCGTCCAAGTGCTTCGAAAAAAACACTAATGTACACAACCACAGATTGCACAGAACGATAAGTGGCGAATGGCCTAAGGTTGTTGGTTCAGCCATGAAACAACTCGTCGCATCGAAAAATGTATCTAGGACATGTGGCCGAGGCGTTCACTACAATGACTGTGGTATCCAACATGCTACAAACTCACGTGTTTCATGAAACCCACGTGTTTCATATTCTGAATTTCTGAAATTCCCCATCTCAAAAGCGTTTTTCGAAGGCCAAACCCCCAGGTTTTTCTGCCTCGGAGCGGAGCTGTTGCTCAGCGACCTGGAGATGTAGGACATCACGGCTACAAACGGTATACCGAACTATAGCTGATGAAGTTAGTAAAGTTTACATACATGAGCCACCACCTCGAAGGTTGTATCATCTCAAGTTACTTGGTGTTGGTGGATTTTCATAAATGTTCCACCCTTTCACTGGATGATTGGTTTGTTCGGGAAAATCTACACCGGAAACCATGGGTTTTTCCCATGAAATATAGAGGTTTCCAGTTAATTGTTTCCCGAACAAACCAATCCAGTGATCCCATTGTGGGCTATCCCTGTCGGAGAAGACCTGTACCGTTAGAACTGGGGTGAACTAAGCTACCTGGCTAAACCACCAGGTATACACTATGATCATCATCTCAGTCCCATTCCATCCCATGGTTTTATCATCATTTTCCATGACATAACATGGCCATTTGGTATACCCCATTTCGTCGTTCAAACATGGCTGAAGCCCCCAACCAGTGGTAAATTCCATCGTAAGACAATCCCGGTCACCAAGTACTTGGAGGTATACCCAACAATAACCCCCAGTTGGGGATGGTTTATTGTAGTTATCCCACCATGATTCTAGAAAAATAACCCACCATATCCTATATCAATCCATATTATCCTAGAAACATATCCCAGTATTTCATGGAATATCTCCCAGTATTGTAGAAAATAACCATTTCCATGTTGGTGCGTCTTGGAAAAATCACCTATATCCATCTATATCCCAGTATTTCTCAATGCTTTCCCTTGAATGGAACCGCACCAGACGCACCACCTGCCACCTGCAGTTCAGGCCTCATGGGCTCCATCCCGTGCCCGCGAGCGCAGGGAGGACAAGGCCCGTGCCAGCCGTTCGCGCGCCGCCTATGGAGGGCGAGCCACGGGCACAAAGTCGTGGGGGAAATCCATTGGTTTAGGGCTACATCATCCATTTTTTGAGAGGAATGAGAAGTACCCTTTGGTATTGCCTAACAGTTTGCTACTGAAAATGACCATAGAAATAGTTGATTTTCCCATAAAAAAAATGTGATTTTCCATAGCTATGTTAGGCAATACCAGAGGGTAATCCATGTGCAGGGCCTGAAACCATCCATTTGTCGGGGTAATGTCATGTTTTTTGGCCGTGGATGTTGAGCCAAGAAATATGGATGGTAACCAGCTAAAGATGGAGATGTTACACTGATCTACCATCCGGTACTCAAAGATGCAATTGGAAATCCTCTATAAATAGAGGTTTATAGCTGGGAACATCAGCTATGAATGGGATATTTCCAGCAAACCATGATTGATTACCAGAGGCTATACGCAACAAAGGCGATGAACTAGCAAGCAAAAATACCGAACAAACCCACAAGAGAAGGGGACGTTAATCAACATCAACCGGGTATGAGTTGGTATGAGTGCATAGATAAGCATCAAACATAAGGACATAAGGAATGGATTCGATCGTGATGGACCGTGATGGACATGTTCAGTACTGTATATACTTAATATAGGTCCGTTAACTTCATGATACCAGCTATATCCCAAATTGTATCCCTATAAATCCTCATGATGGATAGGTTGTTTCAATATCTCCACCCAACTATATCCCTATCAATCCCTATAAAATCCCTATGGTTCTTGGTCAAACCTCCGTTTTTCGCCTGAAATTCCATAGCACGCACCGGCCACCACCCATCCCTCCATCCCTCCATCGAAAGCCTCGTCTTCGGACTGAGCGAAGCGCAGACGTTCGGACAGCACCTGTCAAGAGAACAAACACCTATGGATCCAGCTGTACCTTCGGAAGCATGGCTGGGGGCTGATTTAGGGGGTGATGTGTGCCTTCGAGAAGGTACTATTTGGATCCCTAGGGTGGGAAAAGTCCCTGATTACAAGTGATTCTACTACCCAATGCATTGAGGATTATAGTGATTCCGATAGGGGAATCCCGATCTCAGATTTTGAAGGGTTTGTCTGAAAATAGCTGCCACTTGTGGATGTCTATGCCCTTTCGACCTGGGTCAACCATATACACCCTAAATTGTGAAAATGCCATGTTTGAACTGGACTGAAATCCTATTTATAGCTAACCATACCCCATTTCACATCCATCACATTATCATGTGGTTGGGAAACTTTATTTTGTAGCTTCAGCTGTCTCCCCTGGCTAATAGGGAATATGGATACCCCTAACTCCGAATCGCTCCCTCAGTCGCCACCTAAAATCATCAATGAGATATAATGGGATTATAAATTATCCTATAGTACTGTAGCTTATCGCATCAAAATGAAGTTGCTGAAAATCCCATTAGATTATCATTATATTCCGATTATATCAGATTAAATGATCATTATATTCTCATGAAGATCGCATTCTAACCTCTGGAATAGATAGGGATACATTAAGTAGTAGTTTGTGACCATGATGTTCCCATTATAAACATTATATTCCCATGAAATAACCAGGATTTTCCCATTTCCCATTAAGCACACGTGGTTATGATAGACTGACCAGCGCACCTCTCGTTCTTGGCCACTCAGCTGCCGTTCCTCCTCCAGTGCAGCCTGTCAAAATCATCAGACCGAACGTCTGGGTCAAGTTGGACTGGAAAAATGTTGAATCCCAAGAAAAAATGTTGGTTAAATTATAGGAAACCGGGTTTAAAGCATCATTTTCACCAATGATTGCCATTAGAGATCCATTGTAGATCCTTTTTTTGGAAAGCATCTGGGGAGGTGAAAACATGTCAAAGTTTTGCTCCACAACTTTAACCATATAGAAGGTCTCACAGCCGGTAAGCATGCGGATATTGGGCAGCCGAAAGTTAATACGAAAGAGTGTTTCAGAGAGAACCTTGACAAACCTGAACGTGTTCAGGCCCCCAATACAGCTGAACCGAATAAGGTTCGAGCTGGGGAGAGCTTTGGGACTTGATCAACCCAAACAAAGTTTGGTGTGGCCTGGCAAAGGGGCTTTGACGGATATTTGCCCTATGGTTTGTTTGCTTATCTTGGGCATTGATTCTGCCTGAAAGGAAACACATTAAATCCAAATACCTTTGATGATTGGTCCTACTTTCTTAATCAACAATTTTCAGTAAAACACAGCATCAAGTAGGTTGGACAACGCCTTGTTTTATTGTAAGCTGATGAATTCATTACCTTTTATGATGTTCCTCCTAGGATGCCATAAACTTACTAAACTTATCCATCAGAATTTTGGGAGCCCAAAGGCAAACTTGTAGGGTGCAGACTGCAAACCCTCTAGGTTTGTCTGACATGGGGTACCACATTCCATCCAGTGGTTCATAGTCACTATCCCTATTGAAATCGCCATAACCGGCGCGGTATACCCCATGTTAAGACACCCCCAAATCATATTGATCGTTTAAACAAAAACATTATATCCCCATTACATTCCATCCAAATCCCCTTAAATCCCATTTTAAATCAAAGTATGAATCTCGGTCACCCCAAGGCAGCTTTTCGCCTCTGCAATGTGTAGTTTCTCCAAAAGAAGCTGAGCCTGCGGCGCAGTTTATATCTTGAAAAAGTATGGGATTCATTGGGGGTTATTGAATGTTCGGAATGGGTCCTTCCAGGTCGCTGTAGATTTATATGAAGAACCATTCGAAATGGTTTTCTCAAAGTATTGTGTGTCACAACTCAGAACATGTCAAAATATAGTACCCCTCTACTGCACATCTGAAAATGTTGTCAGAATATGCTTGATTGGGACGTGAACATATGTGAACTTAAACCCATTTTGGGTTTGTTTAGGCTCTAGCAAGGTAACATAGACACTGCAATGAATTCGGGGTTGGAAGATGAGTTTCCACCAAAAATTGGTGATTTGCAGGGTCCAACTGGTAATTTACCATAGGCTACATCCCATTAATCCCATCAAATCACCATTTTCCAATGCGTATCCTATGATTTTCCCATGGAGATATGCAGGGTAATGGCTTTCCCATAGCCTTGCGCAGATTCCCAGCCCAAGGGCGCCCGCCCTTGCGCGTTCCCCGCCTGACGAGCGCTCAACGTCAACGCCTGGGGAAGGAGACTGGATGGATTCGTCAATACCTATGGACTTAATAGGGATTAATGGGATCTAAGGGGATTTTAGGGGATTTCATGGGATCTAAGAAGATTTAATGAGATTCAATGGGCACATAGTGGCATGTATACCTAACTATAATTCTTGAAAATAAGGATTACGTGACAAAAACAGGGATAGATTCTGCCCCATACAAAATTATATGAAATGATACTGACTGATGGTAAAATATCGGGAGATCAGGGGGAATATGCGGGAAAAAAGGACCAAACATTGGATGTGCAATAACGCCAACTATTGTTGGGGTACTGTATTTGAACATTGTGGGACGTATATAATTGGGATACAGCCACAAGCCACAATATGATACTACAAAAAGATTCAGCGTCCTCTGCAAAGTGGGGATGCACCCCCTGTATATTGCCACTTTGGGGTTCCATTTTTAAAATTTAGAGGGTGGTGGTACACATAGTTGGAAAAATGACCAACTGTTAATCATCAATGAACCAAATAAAACCTGGTTACCTCCAATCAATCAACCAAGCTCAATTGATTCGGCAACCTCAATCATCAAAGAAAGAATGAATAGTGAATGTGTGTGAAACAATGCATGACACTGCAATGTATCACGGTTTCACCATGTTTCACCCATATCAAGAACCATCAATTCTGACAGAAACCCAGGGTTGCTGAAGGGACAACCCCTTCGACCATCTCATCGGTCGCTGAAAAAAGCTGCACCCAACAAATTATCTCTTGTAGGTGGTTCAACTCCAATCTCAACTTGTGAATGCATATGGCTTTGTAAAAATATGATACCTCTAAATCGGATTCTCATAATTTCACCTCTCAAAATCATACTTTGGGGCTATACCGTATTCTCGGACAAACCCATAATGCTGGTAGAACCAAGCCATAAACCATCCCCAAGTTCACCATTTTTTCAGGTGGGATTTCAACCATTCCCAGTCATGGGTGGTTCATAGCATTGGTTTACCGACATTATACCAATTCTTAAACAACATAAAACAGGATCAATAGATCATTGTCATGATATCAAATAAAAAAACAAAATATATGATCAGATATGATCATATATATATATATATATTTATACACAGTATATATATATCCTCTGGTTATTTAACATAGCCATGAAAAATGGCCCATTGGTAGATGATTTAATTATGATTTACCTATTATAAGATGGCTACGTGAAATAACCAGAGAGTATATTAAACATGAGCAATTAATTCATTGTCATGATATGATATTATCATAGATTATAATAGTTCATTATATGATCATATATACATATATAACATTATAACCCTGATCATCTCTCAGTTCCACTTCCTGGCCCTTTCTCATCCAGCCTCGCTGCCGGGAGAAAAAAACCCTTGCCGCCCGGCAGGGCCGGCAGGGCTGGTGGAAACACCACTGCCTGCAGACCATGGAGGAACCAAGGATTTTTCAACATTTGGGGGTTTCCTAAAATGGGGGTACCATCTGGTAAATTAACATATGGAAAATGGCCCATCTACTATTAAAAATGGTGAATTTCCATAGTTATGTTAGGCAATACCAGAGGGTAATGTATTATGTATATTGTTAGATGATGGGTGTATACACTGACTTCTTCTGATTGGTTTGCACGGTGGACGAGTATTGGTTCATTTCATCATTTGGGATACTACCTGAGACTATAATATAGGGGTTTCCTTAAATGGGGGTACCCAAAAATGGAGAGTTTATTTCATGGAAAAATCCGGATTGAAAATGGATGATGATTTGGGGGTAGCCCTATTTTAGGAAACCTCCATTTTGGTGAAGATCTTCATGTCATATCATGTCATCCCTGATTTGTTTGTAGGTTGCATTTAAAAATAAAACATATACTTCGGTGTATAGCAACTCAAAAGAAAGATAGAAGAGTAATTTATCACTAAATTTCAGTGGGTCTTTTGCCTAGTTCGATTCTTTTTGGGGGTCACTATTAGTACAGCGAGGCAAGGAACCCAAGGTGTGGCCAGCCAATGGGCACCTCCACCATGCCGTGTTATTTTTTTTCAGATAAGACTGTTGAAATTACTTGTGAATTCACATTATGTTCATAGAATAGACTTTGTTTCATTCTGGTTGGTCTTAATTCTAGCAAAACCATGAACATCACAAACAATTCAACGCCTTGGTCAATATTGGTCGGACATCCGCATACACCAGTTCATCAATTGCCGTGATTTCATAATATCCCCAGCCCCAACATTTGTGATTGACCCCACATGTGGAGGTTTCCTAAAATGGGGGTACCCTCAAATCATCCAAAATTAAACCATTTTAGTATTGAATGTATTGAAACCTATGGTCTTTTGGCTTCCCCACTTTAAGAAACCTCCACATATTCATTGCATAGAATCCCCATACTGCCTACCCTTCCAATCACCGTTGGTCAGCCTGACCCCCACCTGTCAGAGTGTAGGGAACAGTCACTGGCTCCGACGCCGATGCCTAGGATGATCGGGATGAGGCTGTTGCGATACCAATGTGGCACCGTCAATGGAAACCATGCTTTATGACTGTACAATTATGGCCCTTTACCTGTTGTAAATGGCTATATGTATATAATATATATATATATATATGAGTATAATTGGTGAAAATAGGGTTATTCCATAATAACTGACTTATAAGATCTTACAAGTACTTATGGGCTCTGAAACCAACCATTTTTGGGGGTCAACGTTTTTGACCCATATCAATGTCATCTGGGAAATAAGATCACACAAATGCTAGGATGCCCAAGCACCCATGGGGCCATCTAACGAAGCATCATGACCCAATGTCAAGGACTCATCTCAATTGGCATGCGAAGAATTACTTGTTCTTCTTCAGGCGAACATCATTGGTTTTCGCAAGAGAAAATCTTCTATAGAAATGATGGTGTCCTAAAATGGGGGTACCCCAAAATCATGCATCTGAATTCGGAGTTCCATTCTAAAGGTTATCCAGTTTGGGGTACCCGCATGGCTATGGAAATCCCCAATTTTCTATCACTGGGAGTTGGGTCTTAACAAATGATGAACGATATCCCCAGCTGTGGCACAGCTGGTGCAAGACTTCAGACCATTGGACCCAGTGGGTGTTTCGAATACGTCAGACAAGCCCAACAAAATCCATGGTGCCATTCAGTCAGCTATGTACCCTCTGGTAATTAAACGTAGCTATTGAACATGGCCATAGAAATAGTGGATTTTCCCATTGAAATGGTGATTTCCCATAGTTATGTTGGTTTACCAGAGGGTACCGTTCATCTCCCATTTTCAGCGCCCCTTGATGCATCTGGGGCACCATGGGCATTCCGACGTTTCAGTGTTGCCACAGCCATGCGGTGGACACCATGGCGAAGAGGAAGAGATGGCAAAGTGATGATCCATGCAATTTACAGTGAAAGCCCTAGAAACCATTTATTTTTTTTCGTTGTCAATGCGGTTATCATCATGCACCATAAATTTTCTTGGGGTGACTTACTGACTTATAACTCGCAAAGGGCCATAACTCTAGGGCCCCTTTGTCAATAAATGTCTATTGGTTTACGACTAGAACTATTGGGTGTAGTATGGTGGAAATAAATCTACAATTATATGGGACTATAAACTCCCCTCTGGTAAACTAACATAGCTATGGAAAATGGCCATAGAAATAGTTGATTTTCCCATGAAACATGGTGATTTTCCATAGCTATGTTAGGCAATACCAGAGGGTATGTCATCATTAATCCCTATGGATCACCATAAAATACCATTAAAATCCCATAAAATCAACATGTTCCTATGGTTTTCCTATGGGTTTTCCTATGGTTTTCCCATAGTAAACCAACTGAAACTAACTGAAAGGTGTTTTGCTGTTTCACCGTGGGTTGATGCTCTTCATCCAAAGAGATCTTGAGAATTCCATGCTGCACCATCAGTTTTTCAAATTGCAATCTTTGAGGCAATTGGAAATTGGAAATCCACTGGTAATCAAACATGGCAATTGGAAATCCACTATTTAGTTCGATGATTTTCCTATTAAAACCTACATTTTTGAGGGATTTCCAATTGCCACGTTTGATTACCGGAGGGTATATCCCATGTTCAAACACACCCACCATGTTGAGCACTCTGAATATCTGACATGGTGTTCTAACAACTCTAAGCCTTCCATGTCAACGCGCCATCTTCTCCAAGTGGCGATGGTCGTGCTGCGCAGTACTAGCCCTCAGGTCCATCGATGTAAGTCGCCACTATCATGTATATATCATTGCATCAATAGTGTCATTTGCCAACGGTCATTCATGGTCACTCAACATCTGGATCTGACTGCTGATTTCAAGACCCAAACATGGCAATCTGTGAAATAGTAGATGGTTTTGGGCCCAGCTTGGATTCACCGGAACAACCTGGATTTACCCTCTGGTAAACTAACATAGCTATTGAATATGGTATATTTATGGTGGATATTCCCATTAAAAATGATGATGTTCCATAGTTATGTTAGTTTACCAGAGGGTAATCATTGCTTGTTTCCAGCACATCCTCCAAGAGGTTTTCTTTTTAATCGATGAGTCTTTCCACGCAGAGATTGAAGAAGGCGGAAGGAATAAAGCTGGATTTTAGACTTTTTCCCAGCCAACTGTGTCAATGTTGGTAAAACAATAATAAACCATCCAGAATTTCACCATTTGTATAGGTGGTATCAATCATTTCCAGATGAATGGTTTATTATTGTTTTACCAACATTACTTCCCATCCAAATCATCAAATAAGATCCGCTTCCGCTGCATCCACCCATTGCATGGCATCTTTTTTACTTCTCTTAGCCAGGATATCCACCCTTGACCTCGACATACCTGCAGTGAATCTCCGACTCCGTCAGATTAACCCTTGGATTTTGGTGTTATCTAAGGTGATCTAATGTGATTCACTGGATTGGTTTAAGGGAAAATTGAAACCGGAAACCCCTATATTTGATGGGAAAATGCATGGTATCCTGTAAATTTTCCCATTAACCAATCCATTGAGTGATAGATCATATATGAATTCATATGACTTAACCCTTGGATTTTGTGCTATCTAGTGTGATAGATCTAGTAGTGAACCATCCCCCAGCTGGACGGGAATTTGGCATTGGCGAAACTTCGAAAGTTCAGAAGAGGAAAGCCTGGAAGGTCCAGAAAACCTCTCACCCTCTGGTATTGCCCAACATACCTATGGAAAATCACCATTTTCAATGGGAAAATCCACTATTTCTATGGCCATTTTCAATAGCTATGTTAGTTTACCAGAGGGTAGATTCTTGGTTGATGTTCAATTTTCTAGGCTCAGAGCGGTTGCCCAGAGGGTGAGCCATTGAAGCGATCATGATCAACAAAGCTGTGCACATGTGGATACTTTCCAGCTGGAAAATGCCATGGGCCAATTTTGAGTTCCAGTGGCTATCACCAACTCACAATCTCCAACAATGACAGAAACATAATATGAACAACTCCTATGATACACACATGGTATCCACATTTATCCCATGGAAACTTAGTGGCTGCTATGTTGCTCTTTCAACAGGTCATGGGGCGACCTCTCAAATGATGATCAGTTTGTCACGATCAATTCCCTCTTGTCATGATTTGTCTGGATTTTACAGGGATTTTGGTTTGAATGTGATTTAAATTGGGTTTTAATGGTATTTTAAGGGGATTTTATCGGAGTATCATAGATTTTTAACCTGCATCATTTTTGGACTTTAGACTTTAGACAGACATCATTTCCTATTTCTTTGTGTGAGTTTCGTCTTCAAGCACCACATTCGAGTCTGTATGCCCATTTCCCCACAGCACAGGTCACTTGCTCAAGAGTTTGCTGCTCAAGGGTAAGAGCTCCTGGGCGTGGCGCAACGCCCAAGGGTGTACACCCGGAAGTGAAACAAAATACATGGTTGATGGTGGTTAATGGTGGTTTATAATGGCTAATCAGTGGAGGTTCATGGAGGTTAATACAGGATGGTGGATGATCAGGGAAGATCATGGAAGTTTCAGCAACACATATCTTCTGAAGTAGAAATCTGAATCTTCGCTGTACCATGGCGGGAAATCACAATTCGATCCATAGTGGTTGGGGTTCTAGGCGCTCCTATTGGGGACCCCAGATCGCCCTCGTCATTTTGACAGCGTCTAATCAAAGTTTGAAGTTTGAATCATTCTAACCCAATCCCACTTCATGATCTTCATGCAGAAGATTGGGGATTTGTTCCCTCTGTGTTGCTTCTTGAAACGCTGCAAATGCTGAGAACTTCCCCCACTTATGACACTCCTTGTCTCTGAGACTTCACCAAAAAGCTACCAGTGGGCTGCCCCTCCCTGCGAAAATGTTGCCGCACAGGCACGTTTGTCTGGCAGTAGGTGGCACCAGGTGCAACCTTAGTGTCCGACGTTCATCCAACCGTCCAAGATTAGGTACCCTCTGGTTATTTAACATAGCCATGGAAAATGGTCCATTTGAAGTAGATAATTTACGATGATTTTGCTATTAAAAATAACTAGTTTCCATAGCTACGTTAAATTACTAGAGGCTAGTTTTCTAGAATTGATCTGAGGGAAGATGTGCAAACACAAAATCCAACATGGGTTTGTATGAAACTAGGGTACCCCAGAATCTTATATAGTTATCACGAATTTCCCCACTAAAATTGCAATTTGCGGGTATATATCCAGTTTCCGACACACCGATCTTTGTGAGTAAAAACCATGGTGTGGCGTCGCTCTTCCCTTATTCCAAGCCAGTGATTAGCCAACTGAAGTTCAGCAAGACATTGGTTTGGGTGAATCCCCTGGATGGTTTTAAGTTTGGCTGAGTTGGGGCTACCTAGACCTATAGACTTTCTATTTACCAGCCGCAAACATGGTTTTATACTTAAAGCACCCAAATTTCTGTCAATTCCCATCGGTATTCTGAGGGTCAAACCAAATATGCACAGCGGACTTTTCAGCTCATAAAAGAGACAAAGATATACAAAGATATATACCCATATATATACCCGTAAATGTTGAGTTCAACATAGTTCAACATAGTTCAACCCAAATCTTCAGTTCTTCATCAACAACATCTAGGCGTGTCGGGAATAAACATTTCGTTTCAAACACATCAGACCAGGTTCAGCCACTCGGCTGCCGCGGAACTGGCGCGAAGAGCGACTGCAGGACCTGGTCAAAGATGCAGAGGTTCTCAGTTCCTGGGTTCGGCAAGGACCGAATGAGGACCAAGAAACAAGAGAAGAAAAGGCATGTCTGTTTGGAAAACACGGGTGTGAGGGTCTTTTTTCAGGACGAAGCTTGAAAACAAGAGCGGCGCAGGAATGTTCATGATCAGTGGGAACAACTAGTAGTGAAAGAGGCACCAATTTCAACAGTTGCAGCCCCTTAAGATGGATGGTCTCAGGTCCTAAAAATTACCTGAAACTTGTGGGCCATTGCCCCCATAAACTCTCCATGTCAGACATGTTCTAGAAGGGGAACCCATTGCCAACCAAGATGTCAAAGCAATTGGCATTCTTCTGCCGACCATTGCTGGATTTGCTGCTTTATCGTCTAGAAATGGGAATGGTTGCCAGCCGATTTTATGTAAATAGGTAGACAGGGCACTCTCCCAAAAAGAAAGAAACCAGTCTAATTTCTAGAATCGTTTTTTTGTAAGAACACAACACGACATCGAAAAGACTACGGAAAAACTCTTTGGAAATTATCTACTTTCATGGTGGATTATCAGTCAACTATATTAATTTGTTGGAGCGTATATATAATGCTTCACAGATCTGAACCGTTTGATCATCTTGTCTCACGCCACGGGAAGTACCCCAAATCTGTGATCATGCTCAGGGAAAAAACCATCATCGTGTTCAGAATTCTCAGAATATTGTGTATATACTTTTTATATATATATATATATATATATTATATATATATATATGTAAATTGTATATATACATGGCGTCAATCTCAAAACAAAATAGAATAGCAAACTCCTACAACAATAGTGAAGAATTACTGTTCATGTCCGTCTTTTTGGGGGTTACTCATACATATATATATATATATAATTGTATATATATATATATAGATATATAGAATTCTAGAGACATAGATACATACACCCAACACTAGCATGTGATGTATTTACCCATATTATTTAGGTCTTTTTGGAGGATTTACGTTAGTAAATACACCAATAATGGAGCAGTTTTGGGTGGATTTGACAACCCCAAAACACAATCTTGTCACCAGCCAGCACTCAGCAGCAAGACACGAAAGAGCTGCTTGCTTCTGGCGTACTCCCAGACCTACCAAGGGAACGGCCATATCCCTCAACACGGGACCTCTCCAACCAACAAATGCTGCGTTGCGGAACATGATTCCAGCAAACAACTCTCGGGGGTCCTGTTTCTTCTATATATAGATTTCATCTTTTTACTGTAGGCGCCTTAGCTATACTATGTAAGCAGCAAAAAGTGAGGTTGAATGCCGCAATCTCAGGAAATGCAAGAAACCCTTATTCTGAAAAACGCCGACATCAGTTGCTCTTGCTGTATGCTCAAATTCTTTTCTTGGCTACTGTAAAACTCCCCTGAATGTTCGCTGCTGATCCTTCCTCCCCACTGGTTGGTGTTTTCAACTCATACCAATATTTTTTGAATCTTAGTCTGTTGATGTCAATAATCCTAAAAATCATCCCACACAAGTTATCACATAAGTTATTGCAGTTTCATACACCCCAATGTGGTTGATGATTAGCCTCTGGTAAACAGCCACACATAACTATGGACAAATCACCATGGAAACATGGGAAAATCCACGAGTTCTATGGCCATGACTTCAATAGCTTTTTGTTAGTTTACCAGTGGTTGATGGAAAATCCCTTTTAATGGAGGTTTCTAGATGGGAAAATCATCCCAAATCAGCCATTTTTCATGGCGAACTGTTAATTAACCAGAGGGTACCCTTCATATTTTTGGGCTGCTCATGAACTTTCCAAGCTCCAACGCTGGACAGTTGCGACCAGATGGCGATGACATGTTTTTCTTTTTCCGATCCATGGAAGACCATCAGCCAACAAAAAAAAAACGGCATCATCATCCATTCAGGTGATGTTTTAAAATCATCAAAAACGAACATGAACCATTTGCCAACACTTCAACTAAGATGATAACCATGCGATGAGTTTGGGGTTGGAAGACAACTCTTCAGAGTAAAGATGATCGATTCTGGCTCGGTCAAAGTGTTAGTTGGGGGGACAGTGGAACCCCCTGAGAATCCTAATGCCCAGCGAGTAACCATGCAAGATGAAATCTCCCAAATTCTGCTTCCCCCAGCAGAAAAAACGGATCATGTGTGCAACAAATCACTGAATCATGGAGATTTAACGAAGCAAAATTTTGAACGTGAGGATAGTTGTCTCCTAGATTTGTGGCAGGACACTCTCATGAATGACTCTTTCTGATAAAGATTGAGGCGAAAACACCTTGGCCTGGGCCTTGGCTGCCGCCGCCGAACAACAGTTGGATGATTTGCAAGAAACACAAAGTCAATCCACATCCAATCACATCAGTATCATACTATGGTCACTATGGCACTATCATCTGCCTCCAAGAAATAGGCGGTCCTTTTGACATTTGATCAAGACTCATCTTTGCTAAGTTTCCTCAACAACAGGATATGCAACAAATCACTGGGCAATAGATACCACGAGCTTTCGCCGCCTTCGCATGCGCTTCAAGCCATCAACCGGTGGATTATGATAATCCCCAATATATGTATACATATGTATATATAATAGTGTAATAGTGTAATACATATATATATATATACACATATTATTATTATCATTATTATTACTATTATTATTACTATTATTATCATTCTTATTGTTATGTTTTTATTATCATTATTATTATTACTATTATTATTACTATTATTATTATTATTGCTATTATTATTAATATTATTATATATATATATATATATATACAGTCTAGATAAAGCCCAGTATACTGTAACCCCTGTGAAACGGAAAAAAAAAAAAACAATCATCAATCATCAATCATCAATCAACCAGGGCCAACTGGTCACTGCTCAAATGTTGCCACGTCCAGCGCTCGTATCTTTTAGCTCAGTGCCAACAGACAGCAGTGCATTAGCGGCCACAGCAGCGGTGGGTGTTTCGACACGTATGAGATTTCCGTGTCACCACGTATGACAAACAAAGGGGATGCGAAAAGCTTGGAACGTCGGACACCCTTGGGTAATTTATTTCATAGCAAAGCCGATGAACCCATTTTCAAATGGTCATGTTCTATAACTACTAAGCTGTCAACTTTTTTGCTTCGTTTTGTAATGTCTCTTATCTACGAGCAATGGTCAGCAGCATTGGCTAAACTTCTCAAATGGGCTGTCTGAAAATCAAATTCCACCCACTTCCAATGGTTATCACTTTGCCACCCAGACCATAATCTTTGGGGTGCTGTATACTAACCATATTCAGCCACAGCAAGACCTGACTGAGACCACCAAATCTCGTCCAAACTGTCCAAACCGAAACACATATCAAGACACTCATGGGGTGCCTATAAAAAGTCGCTTTGTGCACGAAGATATAGTGGACGGGTATCCATACTTCCACAAATCGTATTTTGCCCCCAAACGCCGCACTTTCTGCACTTTTTCGAGGTACTTTGAGGGTCAGAGCAGAATCAAAGGCAATAAGTAGCAATACCGAGGCCTACAGGGAGGTCATTGTCAGGTTGTTCTGATTTGGCCAAATAAATTCATCAGCCTTAGTTGACCCAGATCAACAACGTGGTCAAATCACTTCCGGAAATAAATTGCGTCTCCAAAGGCAACGCCGTGATGGTTTCTCTGTAAACACAAATAACATACAATGTGAGGCCCCCTAGATAGCTAAGTTGGTTTATAACTCCAATAACTATATGGTTTATGATACTTATAACTATACTTAATGGGGTTTATAAACCAACTTATAACTAGGGGGCCTCACATTGTATGTACTGCTCCGGTGTCATCAAAGGTGGCTAGCTGGAAAAAGCCCCAAACTAAGTGGAGGCTTAGTGCGCATGGAAAATCATCAGCAAGCCACGTTTGAGGACACCCGAGGGTACATGCTTTGGATACACAAACTCTAGGAATATCCCTCCATCATCCATAACCCCTTGGATATCTATAGAGTGGAGTGTTCACCACCATTGATAACATCACCTCCATCACCAAGCTGTATATATGCAGATACTATATATATAATACACCTGCAATGTACCCCCTCTCTCCATGTGTATGTACCTAGACCATCTATATGTGTATGTACCTAGACCCTCAGTCGACCCAAATAAAAAGTGGTAAACGTACAACAAATAAAACAAATATGTGGTAAATGAGCCTTTCTATGGGTCAACTGAGGGTCAAGGTATGTGTATATATATATATATAATTAATTATATATATATATATATATCGCTCTTCCATTTTTTCAAAATTGATGGTACCGCCAACCAACTTTGCTCATTCGCTCATCAGTTGCCGTGCTCTCGCATCCAAAGAAAAGGGCGGACTGAAAATCGCAGGGCAGGGGACTCCAACTATGCGGCCACAAAACATACCACGAAACATACATATATGTAGAAAAGTTGGAAATCCCACAAATAATCGAGAAGAGAACATCATTCTGGAAAAGTCCTCAACTTATTTGGGACGCAAAACTTCTCGGATGAGTCTTGAGGGCGGAAAAACCTAGCAAATCTTAGGTACCTGGTAATGAAGGTCGGTTTCTGCAAGTATACCGATCATGAATGTGCAAGAGATTCAAGTAGACTACTCTTCAGCAAGGTTCACCCAAATGAATGGCCGGATTTATGCTGGTGCCCCCAGCCAGTTTTTGAATACAGACCTGCCCTTCAAACAGCAGATTGAATCGATTCTTCTTGGGCTCAGGCCCATCAAAAGGTCTCACCGCCCAGCCATGCCGCGACCGCTGTAAAGGCTGCGATCCATATGCTCCTTAGTGCAGCGGTCCTAGGAGACGGTTGTGACAAGCCCCCAGCTTTGTGAGATATTCGTCACATGCTATCAATACAAAAAGGGGGAACATCCACATGTTTGAAATGTCTACATTCCAGATCATCATTGGTTCCCGCAATGTGACTCTTGATGGTCAAATCCTTGTTTACAGCGATCCTGATGCATGTCACTTGAACCGCAGTGGACCTCTTCATTGATACAGAAATCCCGACTGCTCAAATTTCAATCCCAATTGCAACTCATTATGTTGCTTAATCATTGTTGAGTCTAGTGGTATGGGTTTGAATATGTATGCAACAAAATCAACAAATACCCACAAACTAGATCTAGTTAATCTAATTTGCGTGTAATTTGCGAGTATTTGTCCCTAATATTCGAAACAACCAGCAAAAAAAACATGGCTCACAGCCATTTTTGCGTTGCGTCCCCAGTGTCTCGATCCATGCCCCTTTTAAGGGGATAGTTAAGGGGATAGTTGACTCCAAAAAGGTATGTCAATACATAAGCGTATATGCATGTATATGCTAACATGAAGCCTCTAAAGAGACCCTTTAGCAAAAACGTGTTACAGTTCCATGCTAAGGTACATAGAATCATATTGCAGCAAATCATCTCAAATCATTCTTCTTATGCTTAAACAAAGCTTAAACACATGTCAGATCACGCATTTGTTTATCCATGCCTTCTCCTTCAATCTGGGTTTGTCAGAAAGATCGGGTCCAAATGGTCCAATTCGAATGGAATCTCATCACTTGGTGCCGCAGAGCCTCCAGGTAAACTAAGATAACTATGGACAAATTACCATTTTTCATGGGAAAATATCAACGATTTCTAAATGGCCAGCTATTCCATAGCTATATGTTAGTCATTACCAGAGGGTACTCTGGACAGTTTCGAACTCAAATTGGGCTGGGAAAGTCCGAAGTTCGCCATGGATGTCTCTAGCTACCCTCTGGTAAACTAACAGTTCGCTATTGAAAATGGCCATAGAAAGTTCGTGGATCTTCCCATTTAAAAAGATGATTTGTCCATAGTTATGTGGCTGTTTACCAGAGGGTAGATCCCATATTGAAGGTATTTCCCAATAAATGCAGGTTTCTAGCTGAGAAAATGATCTATACCCTCTGGCAAATTAACATAGACCCTGGCATTAATCGGGGTTGGAAGATTCGTTTCCTCTAAAAATAGCTATTCTCAGGGTCTATGTTAATATATCAGAGGGTAAATGGTGGATGTTCCAAAAAATACTATTGAACATGGCCATAGGAATACTGGATTTTCCCGTGATTTCCCATAGTTTTTCATATGTTTACCTAATACATGTGTGAAATCGTGGATTTTCCCGTGATTTCCCATATTTTTTCGTATGAATCCCTATGGATCACTATAAAATCCCATGAAAATCCCATTAAATCACCATTTTCCTATGGTTTCCCTAGCTGTGTGAACTCTTCCAGGGCCCCCCCCGGTGAGTTCCCCTGGACTCCAAGCCACGCGCGTGGCAGGTCCGTGGCGCTGACGCCCGTGGCTCCATCCTCTTCGGACTCCATCGAAACGACCTGCGATGGATGGGATTCCCTAAAATCATCCGAGAAAATGTCATGGTTATTTGGGATAAAAATGGAGGTTTAGATGGGTTTTAGGCTATCACAACATAATATATATGTATATATTCTGTATGTATATAGTATGTATATATATATATATATGACACACACACACACAAATGGGCTAGCTCCTTTTTTGGCGAGGACTTCTCATGATTTCTCCAATTTAAGTGGCCAATGTGGAGGCATGAATTAACTCTTAAAGACTGGGAGGTTAACCTGCAAAAAATGATGTGGGTTTAACGGGACGATTCCCAGAAAAGGTGGGACAATTCTGAAATCGAAGGGGTTGCCCACCCAAAAGCTATTAAGAAATTCGGAATATGATAGTAGGATAAGCACCAAGCAGTTTATTGGAATATGACCTGGGAAATGTCAAGGGAACTGAGATCGGATGTATCACTCTAAAAACAAGATGGGCAATAGGCAATAAGCAATACATGGAGGTTTCCTAAGTCATGGGAGTACCCCCAGCTCTCATCCATTTGATTTTCGGATTTTCCACGAAGTAAACCATCCAGCTCCTGGAGTACCCCCATGACTATGGAAAACCCCCATATATGTTGTTTTCTCCCAATAATGAAGACATTCGGGTATTTACGGCACGTATACATTGCTTTGGAACAACGGGGGACCATTGTGATCAACCAGGTACCCCATGAAACCGTCAAAGCACAACCATGTGCTTAATGTGCTTCAACTGTGATAACGGTGTTAGATGTTTACATAACCAACAATAATGTTGGAAAAACAATGCCATAAACCATCCCCAATTTCACCACAAAAAGATATATAGTATGTTGTCATGCCCGAATGGGTGATTTATTATTGTTTTACCCACGTTAAACCTGTAGATGAACCAGCAACAATCCTTAGTTCAAGCATTTCCAAGACATGCCGGGGGTCGACGGTGCCGAGGACTTGAGAGAAGGGCTTGACCTTTTGATATGCCGAAACAAGGTTGTACTGTACCATACCCCGCTCCATATATGGAATATTTACCAGCATTTACCCCAAACATATAGCAAATGTAGGGTGAATATTCCATCCATGGAGCACATGGGATAGCTTTTTAAAGTAATAACAATCATTAAAAAAAACTTCCCAATTCGACGTATCATGGTTCTATCTATTAGGACTTGACCCCTGACCTTTTGATGACCTGGCCTACTTGATAATTGTAGTATAAATATATAGTAGTATCCTAAGTATTTAACGTTTGTATTGATTGCATGATTGCATGACTGATTGATTGGAATTTGTTGGATAGGGAGTTCGTTTGCATTCTTTTGCTTGTCCACATTTCTCCACATTTGTACGGCCCTTCATGGCCCATTGCAACAAGTTCAGCAGGTTTGCCATCAAATTAAAAAAGGTGCCCCAAAGAATATCCTCAATATGGGATCTACCCTCTGGTAAACTAACATAACTATGGACAAATCACCATTTTTAATGGGACAATCCACTATTTCTATGGCCATTTTCAATAGCTACGTTTAACTACCAGAGGGTACGCAAAAAGCATTGAGCATAGTGAAGTCGTGCAATCCTTTCACCAGAATGCATGTTATATTTTGTTGCCACAGGTGCTTTGTCCACGACATGAAGGGCCATCGGAATCCAACCCCCTTACTACCAAAACCCTGCAGAACACCCCCAACACCCCAACCCAAAAAAGCGACCTTGACATTTCAAACATCCACCATGCCATCATATCTCATCATATCCCATCATATGATGCCATGGTCAAAACTTAAGCGATTTGCCCATATTGGGGAATGGTCATGAATCTGTTAACCGGGAGTCTTCTACGCATGATGTTTGGATTCCCAAAAAAACACATTATGGGACGGGTGAGCATACAGCGTAGTTGGTGTGTATACAATAATCCTGAAGCAGATAGAATATGCAATTTTGAAAGATATTCCGATATTCCCATTCTTTGGTGAGGATTTGTTTAAATGTCCATATTCTATTTTGTATATATGCTATCTACTCCTGCACTGCAGGATAACTATTTAAACAAATCTAACTTGACTATGGCAACCTATCTCATCATCATCCCGGCGCCTGTTGGGTGTAGTGACCATGACCAACCAGGGCATCGATGTGCTCCTGCAACAAGACGTTGAAGCTCGAAGCTGTCTCTTTCATCAAGCTTTGCGTTACCTCAGCGGCCAAGATATCGAGAAAATTGGCCACTACAAGCAGATGATATGGGATGTATTGGGATATATCACAAGGTCATTCCAGTGTAGTGGTTGGTTAAGAACGGCATTCCCAGATCATGAATGATGATAATCCCGATATGGCAAAGATTGGTAAAAGATCCACAAACTGATCATCAACATAGATAAGTTTTGAACACTGCTCACTGCTCGATGCTAAGACTCAAGGGATTGGGGTGTAACCTGCAAAATTGGGATTTTTGTCGCATTCAAATCCAAAAACTGAAGATTCAACCAACAATTTTGATCATCAACGGATTGGTTTTCCGGAGAAAGGCGTGGCCGGACACCCAGGTTTTTTTTCCATAGAATATGGGAGTAAAAGCTGTAAATGTTCCCTTCAACGCTGGGAGGGATGATATCCTATCCACTAGGGATAGGCACGAACTAAACATGGCTGAAAGATGCTGAAAGTATGCTATAACCGCAGGGGTCAAGAGGGTTGGAAGGTCAACATGTGTAAAAGAGGGGTTGCGCTTGCGCTTGCTTTGGATCGTTGATGAAGACAATATGTTGAAACAACCTTGACAAAGGGTCTCTACCAGTTCGGGGATCAGCTAATTACCCTCTGGTAAACTAACATAGCTATTGAAAATGGCCATTTATGGTGGATGTTCCCATTAAAAATGGTGATTTCCCATAGTTATGTTAGTTTACCAGAGGGTAGCGACAAAATCGTAGATGGCAAACCACTGAAGATCATGAACTAATAGGAAACTCGGGTAGAAAGTCCAGCACATCTTTGATCATCGTGGCATCTTGTAGCAAACGTTGGTCCCACCATGTCCCACCTTTAAATCTAGTCAAATTTCTTTTCGGCTGCTTGACATGGGAAAGGTCATTCCAATTTCAGAATTTCAGATCTTTACTCAAGCTCCCCCATGTCAATAATCCCATCAGTACTGACCCATCGCCAATTTTCCATTGAAACCCGCCTTGACAGTTTTCTATATAGCAACCCCCAAAAAAATAGAAAAGTGGGACACCTGGACATATATGAAATATGTACTAAATATCATCTACAACCATCTGACAACACTGTTCTATCTTCTTGATGATGGCGACAACATATAATACTAAAATTACAAACCAAGAATAACTCAAATTGCGGATATGATTCTCCCAATCCTAATATATCCGAATAATCATGCGTATGGCGTATTGGTCCATTTTCAAACCCAAACTTAGGATTTCTATGATTTGTTTATTTTTGGTTGACTTTCTCTTTATTTTTTTCTTCGCTATGAATCCTGATGTCTCAGATCTTCCCAGTTCTTCGGATCGGTTTGTCTGAAAAGTAAGCGGATTTCACCGCGGTGGCCCGCCGAGCCTTCTCCATAGAGGACGCAGCATCGGCTTCGGGAACGTTCAGGATGTAGCTGACAGTGAGATTGCCAGGGGCAGTCACCACCATCTGCAGATCCTGGAGGATTTTTGTCAAGAAAATCAGCCGCCTTTTCTTGGAAATGCGAAGTAAATAATTAAAGATGAACATTGGCAGGATTATAGATTTTTGATGTTTGACTTTGATGAAGATTCCAAAATTTGATAAAAAGAAATTGAGATCTGCCCTGAATGTCTTGTGCTTTCTTTTTCCCGCTGCGAAACAGTGGTTGAATCATGTTGAGATACCACCTGCAGTCCCAAAGGGAACCAAATTGGTTCAAGTCAAGATACAGCAAGTATCCATTACAATTTTTGCAGACCCAGTAATTCGTGGTTTATGAATCAACATTACATGGATATCATAGTCAATAATTACCATATGTGGCTATTGTTGATAGTATAGCAAATATAATGTGTTGATACTATAGATGTAGTTAGTGGATTTATTGGTTACCACATTACTAATATTAATATATACCATCAACAACCATAAACGGCATAGTCAGTGCAGTTTGGGGAGTCTTCTGAAATATCCTTTTGTCAGCCGGAAACTATACACTGAAGACTGTCTGGGGGGGTTGGTTCCGTTGATACTATTTGCAGCATGTCCATGATCATTACCGATAGCTAGATCTCCAGCACCATTGGATGTACCAATGAAAATTCAGGGGGGCTAAATCATCAGGGACTTGAAGATTTTTATCCCAATCAAACCATATATTTCCCTGATGATTATTTATCCCCCCGACTTATATTTCTTCCCCTTGAAGATTTACTTGAAAGATTTAACCCTGATGACTTGAAGATATAAAGATATTTATCAAACCATATATTTCCCATCATATTTACCCTCCAGTGAACTAACATAGCTATTGAAAATCACCATTTTTAATGGGAAAATCCGCTATTTCTACGGCCATTTTCAATAGTAAACTGTTAGTTTACCAGAGGGTACCATTGATATATTGACTTCGGGGACGTTTCTCTGAGATCTCTGAGGCTCCGGACCACCTTCTCCTTCCCCAAGCCAGTGACTTCCTCCATGGCTTCCCTGTAGGCGGTGGAGACCCGACTGTCCGTGACGTACCTCGGCTCCAGCATCCAGCAAGCTGACAGCATAGGGGTAATTAACCAGAAGAATAGGTGAGAAATATGATTCCAAAAATACATGATAGTCAGAATTACAAACATATTCATGAATCGTAACAGTAACAAGAACAGTAATATGTATATATATATATGTATTTTATATATATATATGTATTATATATGTATGTATTTGGAAGTGCATCCCTCTAAGTGGCTGTAACCTCTATAATCTCCCTCTATAATGTACATTTACAACTGGGGATATGGCAGATACAACAGGTTTTTTAAATAAGTTTATCAACCAACTACTAACGGTCATACAGCCCCAAGCTGGATTAGTTCTAAAATCTCCAGGCTGATTATACCAGTAAATGAGATGTGACAAACTACATATTTGTCGATCACTTAGAGAAACCAAGTGCTAATTTACATGGCCAATCTTGGATGCCCTCATTTATAGCAAAAAGATGCAAAAAGACATAAGAGAGTATCAAATTGTCAGCACAGATAAATGGGCAACTAATAGTTCGCATAATACCACTATAGTTCGGATATAGCATTTTAATTGCAGTGATAAAGTATTACCCTCTGGTTATTTAACATAGCTAGGGAAGATGGTCCATTTAGTTTGATGATGTACCTATATTCACCTATTCAAAATTGTGATTTTCCCATGGCATATTGCTACGTTAAATAACCAGAGGGTAAGTGTCAACCTATCCATCCAGTCACCCACAACATCGCCCAAGGTACCGAGTCTCATCTTTGACGCCGGTCACTTTGATACGTACCACCAACCTGGAAGACGTTAATCGAATGGGAAACGTGAGTTGGATGGTTGTGAACATCTTTTATAATGTCAACCCTGGATTAATGAACCTCTAGGCTGTTTTATTGGGGGGGGGGGTACCATTTAAGTATCAGATTATGACTATTGAGTGATTACAATTCAGAATAATGAAACAAAGTATCATCTGGTAGGAAAGCTCCGATTGTGGCTCCCTGGCTCCTTGCTAAATATGAAATAATGTATAGCCATAGTTCACAATCACTCCCTCCTCACCACCAGAGAGAACATGAGTTGGAACCGTCCATGATTCTTGGCAAGGCTGTACCGGTCATTTGGCGAGGCTGTATCCTGGAAAGTATAGAAGCACCGGCAGGATCCGGAACTCCACTTATGGAGAAACAATGCCGTGTTCATCGATGTTTTCATGATAGATTTCATAGGAGTGTTGACGGTTAAAAGTGGATTCTGTTTCGGGGATCCCCTTCATGACATTTCAAACATGACATTCCATAAATTTCTGTTCTCAAAGTCACTGTTTTGACCCTTAAAAGTAGTGACTTTAACAGCAGACAACCCGCACGCCTTCTAAAGGGTCCCTCGCTGCTAGCAGCAGTGGTCTCCACGGCAGCTGTCGTACCAGCCGTGGTCTCTGCTACTGTGGTCATCGTGACCTGAGAGGATGAAGCGACTGTGATTTGGAGCCCAAAATGGCAATGGTCATGGGAACGTGATATCAAAAAACATAGTAAACATGGGGTACAATGAATGTGGGAAACCCAAAAAAAAACACCTACCACTGGGGATGGTTTAGACCACGCATCAAAATGGTGATTTTGGAGATTTATGGCATTGGGTTTCCCACATTGTACCCCAAAATGGGATTTGTTTGAGGGACAAACCCATGTGGGTCTGGATCAAAAAGCGGGAAACTTGTTCATACCATACCTCAAGAGTTACGTCTCATCTTCGTCGGTGAAACAGTATTGCTAATCTCTAGAATTTTGATGTATGGTTGAAACAATATGATTGCCCCCATCATTAAAAGTTATACAAACAAACAAACAAAGTCTCAAGTGGAAGTTGGTTTTGATTGGTTTTCACCTCACCTTTTGACACTGACTGATCCTTGCCTGGGTTGATCGTAGAATATCGTGACGGCACCAAGCCAAATGCAACAAATAATTCTTGGGTGGATATTGTAATCACATATTCTCTAAATTATCAGTGTAGCAGAAAAATAGTATAAATAATATTTATCAAACAAAATATGTTCCAGCCATGTACTTCTGATGATGGGTATTTTAAATCCTATACGTAGCAAAGAAATAATCTATATACCAACATTCTATTGACCAACCATTCACCACTCGCTTTGCACATGATTTATTGGCAAAACAAAACCCCTCTGTTTCACAGTGGACCCATCATGTTCCTGGCTAAATCTTGAAAAACTC
Source organism: Symbiodinium sp. clade C Y103 (assembly GCA_003297045.1). Taxonomy (NCBI): domain Eukaryota; class Dinophyceae; order Suessiales; family Symbiodiniaceae; genus Cladocopium; species Cladocopium sp. clade C. Next base: position 187,519 of record BGPT01000265.1, on the reverse strand, counting down.
TGGCCGACCATCCATCAAAGATCACCAAAGATCATCACAAGTTTAGATCATCACAAGTTTCATGGTTTTACCATGTTGTACCATCATTTTAGTTGGCTAAAACAACCATTTTCACCTGTCTGCCTCCGATACTCTTACCTATAGCAAACCTCACCCATCTGCAGATAGTTTCTGTCTTAAACCCGTTATTTTTAGTTCCCATGGTTTATCAAAGCGTACCCTATTCACCCGAAATTTTAACATGTTCTTTTGGCTACATCACCATTTTTGTGTCGTTGAAACCCATTCAGTTGCTTTACTTCAAGCCTTCATTGTTGTCGTTTTTGGTTCTGTCATTTCATAGTAAAACCCAAACCTAGCTCTACCCTTACCCTCTTGACCTGTCTTTGTTGCTTTAAACGAATTAAAACGGCTTCTTTCAAAATGTTTCTCATAACTTGTTGGTTACAAACCATCTTTGCTGCTTAAAACTGCTCAAATCAACATCCTCAACATCCCTAACATCCCTTCACCAACCCCCCAGGACCCCAATATCGCTCCACCAGGTGGCTGTGGTGACCGTCACCGTCGTTGTGCCCGTGACCGTCGTGGTCGCCGTCACCGTCGCCGTGTGCGTCGTGCTGCCGGTGACGGTCGCCGTCTGCGACGTGCGCGTCAGCGTCGCCGTCAGCGTCGCCGTCGCAGTGGTGGCCGTGGAGGTGAAGGTGGCGGTGTAGGTCTGCCGTGAGGCATGCCCAGTCGATCTTAAAAGGTTGGTACGTATCTGTATTCATAGAAAATGTAGGCTGTATTAATGTTACTATAATTTGTTGTATAAATTATATATGGATGATATCATATATAATATAAATATCCATATGATTCTACTGTACGTAATAATGTGTGTATCGATGTTTTATATGCATACAATTTTATGTAACCATAACAAATCCAACCAAAGAGATCCAAAGAATGGATATACGAAGCAGAAATGATGGTTAGTTTGTTAGGTTTTACTGCCTGGTTTGATGCGGATCATTTGTTGAACAGAGAATTCTGCCCTCATTCCACCAGAGGACACGGGGTGAACTGGGCGAGCTGGAAACGGAAGAATTTCCAGTTGGATGTGGGGGTACCAAAATCCTATCCTTCAGAACCTCATTGTTTAAACTTTCCTTGGATTTGCTGAAGGGGTCCCCAAATAATAACAAATATTCTCTATAGACCCCCCAAATGGTGGATTTTCCGTTGGGAAAATAAGACATCACCTTAAACAACCCAGGTTTACATTAACTGGGTATCCACTTGAAAATCAAATATTCACAGGATGAGTCCCCCAGTTTAAATTGATTGATTAACCTGATGAACCAATGAAACAATGTGTATATACATATATATATATATATTTAATATATTATACATATCTGCCATAAGCTCCCTTCTTGCCTAGCTATAAACCAACACGAATCTATCCTAGATATCACCATCCCATATATATTTCCTGGCTTAAATCATATGTTCCCTTCTGAATTCACCACGTTTCGTGGTTAAATCACCATGTCCTGGTGCTTGAAAAAAACATCAACACCCGCGCCGTGGCAGTCTGGGAGGTCGTAGTCTGCGTGGTCGTTGTGGTGGTGATGCAGCATGGCTCCGCACAGGCGGTGTTGCAGCCCGGGATGATTCCCACACCTGGCGGAAGGTGACAGTTCAGCCGCGAGTTATACCAGTTATTTCAATGGGTTATTTCGATGGGGTTATAATGAACCATAAATGGGGTTATAATATGTTAAAATATTGAACTGACTTATAATAAATACTTCTAACTGGTATTTTGGGCCAGAATTGCAGGTGGGAAGGTGGTTGGAAAACTCTCAGTATGTGCAGCTGCCAGGCCAACCTCCATCTTGGTCACCGCAAATCAAGCCGGCGATGGCCAGACTTTCACAAGTGGCGGTACCTGCGATGACACGAAGGTCACCATGGATGTGCACTCCAATGTGGTTGATTTTCGCCCTGGCTATGAGTCAAAACCATGGTACCCGGATGGTACCCTAAAATAGCTGGTTGATGGATGGTTTTTCTCTCAATTATGGTAATAGTAGGTTTTGACCCATCTCACATATCCCCATATAACCCCCAAAAAAATCTATACAAATTATATAAGCGGGGTATAATATGGATTAATATGGCTATTGCCCACTTACTGACTGGGATGCACCCGCAAGTGGCCATCGCCTGATGATGTGGCTTTCTCCGGAACAAATGACATGTTTATGCATATGTGTTTGTAGTACTAGCAACCACAAAAAAGAAGGGTAGGCCAGATATAATATATGAGTATGCTATGATAATGTAATATACCCTGGAATATGACTAGCGTGTGGGAATGAGAAGGTCAATCTGGATGTATGGCTTTGGATATAGCATCAAGTATGGAGTCATACATGATATATGTGATGTCTCTAAACTATGCATGTATGTATATAGTATATTTATATATAAGAAAACGGGATACAATGGGGTGACATGGGATTGTATTATATGAGAATGCAAGACAACACGTTGATTAAATTTGTGATATGGGAATGATATGGGAGTGGGTCAAATGTTGGTATTGACCATCCATTTTTGCGGTATCTAATTGTGAACTTTGGGAAATGGTGAATAAAGATCACAATGTTTTGCTCCACCACTCAACCCAAACAAATCGTTAGACAAGTTTGTCACCTAGAAATTATAAAGCGCATACCATCTATACCAGAAAGTGCCCCCTAGATATATCGAATTAGATATTGCGGTCTATAAGTCTATCAACATACAAACGGAACTGGGGGGCACCACTTTGTGCAGTGTAGAGGTAGACTGGCAAAATCATAAATCACAAAGGAGTCACGTACTACAAATAGGACGATCACTTCAAAATGAAATGTGAAATTGTCATTGTCCAAAAGCAAAAAAAAAACTACCGCAGTTATGCATTGAGACCTCCAAATGATCCACAGTAATGTTAATGTCAATAAAGCAGTAGTAAACCATCCCCTATCTTATGATAAACGGGTCGTATAAACCATCAAAGAGTATGGCCAATGGGTGGTTTATTATTGCTTTACTAATATTAGTGAGAATGAACTCTTGGTGAACTCTCATATCAAATCCACCGTTGAGGTCCATGCACAGCTTCAGATCTGTGTATGCCAGGTGTGATCCTTGCCCACAAAAGTGGGAAGACCATTGACCCACAACCATTTCAACATCCATCACTTTGCATGTTCAATGCCAAAGACGAACGTTTTTTTTTATATAACCTGACTCTGAACAAAATTTGCCACACACCTTCATGGCTGAAAACAGAGTACCCCCAAATCCAAAGGATCATCATCATGGCAATCCCACTACGTCATAGCAATCTCGGGGTCCCCTATGTTTTTGGTCAATCTTTGAAGATCTTTCATGTTTTGTTGTTTAAAAACACGTTAAACTGTTAAATCTGAATTTGCCCCATGTCTCCCTGTTTTAAGACGACAGACGAAACTCCCAAACCATAGTGATTTTTGGAAATTATTCTTGCTTTAAAAACACAGTACCCTCTGGTAAACAGCCACATAACTATGGAAAATCACAATTTTTATTGGGAAAATCCACTATTTCTATGGCCATTTTCAATAGCAAACTGTTAGTTTACCAGAGGGTATGTCATCAATAATCCCTATAAATCACCATAAAATCCCATGAAAATACCATTATTCTTGCTTTAAAAACACAGTAAAACATGTTTTTTTTCCCCAACGGTCCGGCAGCACTTTGGTGAAACCCTCATGCGTGACCTGCACAGTTGCCCGTCCAGCGCTCATCAGGGCATCCTGTCGCGTGGAAGGTCCAGCAATGGATGGCCATTGTGAAAATCCATGGTTTTGCCCTGGGAAATGTCATCGATAAATGGCTGATTTTTCCATGTTTTTTGTCACATCTGTGTAGAAATTCACTGGATGGTATCTGCAGCACGTGGATGTTGATATCTTGGGCAGCGATTCGTGATTAGTAAGTGGGGTATATCCCGATACATCCCAGTTTTTCGGGGGCAATCATAACCCTCTTGCTGAACCATTTTTTTGAACATGGCAAGTCCAAGTAGATGTGATATGCTATCAAGACAACTGTATGATTCGGCTATATAATTTGTGAGATGTTTGAGAAATCTGGGAACCACAGGTTCAAGTCATTGTGCAAGTAGTGAGCTATTGGGTTTCCATATCTGCTTGTGCCAATCTAATAAAGCCTTTGGAACAGGAAAATCATCCAAAGAATGGGCTCAAGAAGGCTCAAGATAGCAATTCATCCGCCAGTCATAACAATTCCAAACCTTCATAAAGTTCATGCTATGAGGTGGTTCTCAACAGTGACCTAACCCCATTCTGATCCCATATCACAAGCCATGTTTCGGCGAAACCGTTCTTTCAGTTGTTATATTGTTATTCAAAACAAGTTTGGAATCATGGAGACTTAACCGTTGTTTCATGGCATCTGTTCGTAACAGGTGTTTCTTAGTTAAACAATCGACCCCAAAGTTGAAAAAACGCCGTTCTTGTTGTTTTGCACCATGAAAAATGACATGAAATTGCGGTAATTACAAACCAATTAACAAATTGGTGCAATCCGCCCACAAATCCAAAATATCCCTATTAATCCCCGGTCTCGTTGGTTTGTAATTACCACTAAATTGTGGTTTGGGTTTGTCTTGAAATAGGATACCCCCAAATCCATTGGTTAATCCTCATTCTCCCCATGAAACGGTGATATTTTCGGGTTTACTCTATTTTCAGACAGACACATTTCAGACAAACTCACTCAAAAATAATGGTGAAGAAGACAAACTCATCTCCTAGCGTGGCCTTAGATTGGTCATTGGATTGGTTTAAGGGAACATGTACAGAAAACCCCCGACATTTCACGGTAAAAACGAAAAAAATCATGGTTTCCGGATGTTTCCGGTTAAGATTTTCCCTTCCAAACAAATCCGATGAACTGGAGATCCACCCGAAAATCCACCAAAAAATCCACCCCAACCATCCGTCCATCAGGTTTCGTCACGGCCGCCCGCGCCAGCAACGGCAGCAGGGCCAGGACGGGGCGGCGCAAGGCCGGCGCCATGGCACCCCCGGAGGACTGAGCCGAGAGGTGAGCCTTGAGAGGAGAAGCCCAAGATATGAATAGAAACCTGGTATTTTCATGGGCAAAATGTTAGGAAAAGTAGGGGATGATTGGTGAAATATCATGAGAAAATTGTGGAAGAAATGGAATTCTTTTTGAAAAATCCAGGAAAAAAAATGGATTGTTTAAGGGAAAGAAACAGGAACACGGGTGGTTTAGAATCACAGCATTGCCGTTTTTGACCATGAACACATGGGGGTTTGGAGGCAGAAATGGGGATCTCAGAAACACTAGCGAGAGAAGACACTCCTGCTTGTATGGCATATCATCAGTTCAGTCTGAATTTCTTTGGGAGCAGAGCCTGTGTGGCTCTACATTCTGATAAGTCTTTTGTATGCTTCATACAAACAGGAAAATATGTTCTCTCCTGGATGATGCTCCATGGTAATTCAAGAGTGCGCTACGGAAGCGCTGGCCCATTTAGTTCATGAGCAAAAATGGTGACTGCAAAAAAATACAAATAAAAAAGCAAACTCTTGAATCTTGAATGGCAACCCATTATAATCTACCCCGGGATATATTGATGATATATCATAAATGAATGAGAATACCATTTTCTCCATTAGGCTAGTATACCCACTGTAACATCTCCGTTGGATGACACCTAGGCGAACTAGGCTACCCCGGAGTCTTTCCCCCAAGTCTTCAGTTCGTCGCCTTGCTCACCAGTCGTTCTCGACCTGCAGTCTTCGTTCATGGTCATTTCGTGGGGATTTTTTCTGGTGACTTCATGGGACTTCAGCTAGGTTTTCAGTTCACCTCTACTTGTCCGGTTTATGGTGAAGTAACATCAAACCATAAGTTATTAGTCTTTTCTAACTTAGTTTTATGGTGATTATTAGAACTATTCATCATAAGTAAACATAACCATAGTTCGACGGAGTTTTTTCAAGCAACAAAAAAAAGAATCTAACTCGGTTCGGCGGCACCTCGCATCAATCCAGATCTTGTGGAACGCTGGAAGCAAAGAAATCAGCATTTGTCTATTGGTCAAATTGGTATCCCAATAATCAGATGGTTATGGTTAATATTAACAATATAGACATCAATAGAAATTCCAATCTGTGGTCCCCTGGGTCTTACATTTTGAGCCATACCCATTTCAAACTTCAGAAAATCCTCATCTTCCATCCCGGTCAGCCAGTCTTTGCATTTGGGTCGATTTCCTGGAGCCTCTGCAGTGTACCCTACTGCTGTCCTCATCCTTGTTCCAAGAGTATATAATATGCTACGATGATCTATGACCTGGAAATGTCAAGATTGATTCTGGTAACGATATAAGGAAACTTGTTCTGTTCAACCAGAATCACTATTGATCTTTCCATAGGTAATTTCTTGCTTATATAACCCACTATAGTCACTATAAACATTGGTTCCGCTACAACGTCCAAACTAAATTTCACATTGAACCCGGAAAATAAAAAAAATCGAGAGGATCTTGCCATTTTGGGGTTCCAGAATCAACATTAATAGACTATCATGTGGTTGGGAAATTCTGTGTAGCTCCTTGGCTCCCCATTTTCGAAGATAGATACCCATAGTTGCGAGCCGCTCCCGAAGGTGAAATACCAACATGGAGGTTTCCTAAAAAAGGGGTACCCCTAGATCATCCGAATAGGATGCTCCATGATAAACCATCCATTTTGGGGTACCCCCATTTACGGAACCCTCCCATGTATGTGTTGGTTTTTTCAAGGTGAAAATCGAGATCCTTGGTGCCCCAACTGCCCGGCTGTGTCACTCTCGAGACCTGCAGAACTTGGGATCTGATTTTGTGACACCTTCCGTGGGATGGTCTGATCTTCGAATGGACATTTCAAGAATCAAAATACTCAAATTAGCCAAAAAATATATCAAAAAATATCAAAATAAGACATAATAATATTCGATTTAAAGATATTTAAAAAAGTAAAATCAAAATTACGTAGCCGATTCCAGAATCGAGAAGATGGTTGAAGCAATCAGGTGGAATTTCTCAGAACTCCAGGATTTAACCAACCAAAAATGATCCAACATGGGCGATTCTGATTCCTCACCTCTTAAATTCTGTTCAAGGTTCTCTGAAATAATCCGAAAGATTCAGCATAAGGCCGTAAATCGAAGCCATGAAATTTAGAACATTGCGTTGATTTGGACATTGACATGGAAGGATCAGCATCGTATCCCAATAGTCCAACATTGCACAAAAGAAGGCTCCTGCCACAGTTTCCACAGCCCCCTCACAACCCCCTCACAACCCCCACGCAACCCCCTCACAACCCCCTCACAACCATTTATAGTCCCTAAAACGATAGTTCTAAACCCACACAAAACATCACAAAACGAAAAACTAGGGGATGTTGGAGATGATCTATACTCTCCAGTATAAAATCATATAGACATGATTCCGAGTTGGAAGATTAGCATGAATTCGGGCTTGGAAGATTAGTTTCCACTAAGTCACTGAAAATGGGATGTGTCCAGGGTCAAAGTGTTGATTTACCAGAGGCTATATGGTTTCCCCATCATTTCCGGTCGTTCAACTCTACAGGCCTCAGCACCAAAGAATTGCTCAAAGACATGTTGCCACGCCACCTGCACAACAAAAAAACATGGGTCAGGAACAGCTTCAGTGACGTGGTATGCTTAACACCATGCCAAAGCATTCAACATCCAAAGTAACTGAGTAATTACGTCTGAAACTAGATCCAAAATTCACTGCTTTATCATCATCAAACCTATCAAAATATATCAAAATAACATAAAATAACCTTTTTTGGGGGGGCATCCCACTTCGAAAAAAAACCTCATGACACATCCAGACCAGCGTTAAAAGATCCTTCAACCCCCTGCCCCGAAGTCCCCAGCCTGACTGCCACTTTGGACAGCCGGTCGCCCGCACACCGTGACCGCCGGAGAGTTTGGATTGCAGGGACTTGCCGTGGCATGCAGCGATGGGCCGGCCTGGGAGCTTCAAGAAGGCGCCAGGTAGGGGAGATGGAGATTTCCGTTTTGTGGGGAATCCAAGTGGATGACCATGACTTTGTATTGGAACCTATGGAGACGACTGGGGATCATTTTGAGAAACTCCACGATTTTGGTTTTGAAATTGTCTTCGGAAACTATTACACTAGCATAAAAACCAATACAAAACTGCATGACTCACTATTCTGCAATGGTATTCTGGATTAGATGAAACTATTAAGCTGCATCAAGCTATCAGACAAAGCGACTAGGCGCTCCAGCTCGAGTGAATTCATTCTTTAAAACTATTCGAAAAAGTGATGAAACCATTAAGGTATTGGACAAAGCGATTGAGCTATTAAGCTTTAGCAAAAGAAGGATCAAACTAGTACACTACTTTTCGGTAATGACTCCCACAGAAACTATGTCCATCTGCTGATTGTTGGTGATGTTTAAAAGTGGCAAACACATCTAGCTCCATATTTTTTTTCAACTAGCAAGACCACAAGATTTGTATAACCAAAGTCGTATTACTACCCAATTTTAGCCTCAGTGAATTATTACAATTGACCCGGAAGGATCTAGGCACCTTTCTGGTGATGCTACAACTTCTACATGGTAAATGACGGGACATATGTCAATGAAAAATAATCATTACTATTTTTTTAAAGGTTTTTTTGTTTTGTGCGGGCCATAGTGATGTCCCTTTCTGATCTTTCTGGAACGTTTGACTATTCTGTTTACATACAATGATTGGTTGATGATTACGGGAGGTCGTATTATCCTTTACTAATATGTTGGGGATTATCATCATTCATCATGGCAATCCCCTACGGAATCCTCTCGCACACCAGCCGTGCTTGTGGGCGATTTTCCAAAATATGATTGACATTGTTGGTGCGGTTTTGTCTCAAATGGGAGATAGCTTAAACCATTTCAATGAAACTACCATCGGAATGGGGACCTGATGATAAACATGTGAAACTACTGAGGGTACAACGCTATGTTGAATTTCATATCGGCTTCAAGTGGGGCCCTAAAACGGGCAGAAAAAAAGGATGTGCTTTAAGTGGTCATTTTTTTCCTTGATATATCTTGATATTCTATGTAAATAGACTGAACAACTGAAGATCACCCGATGTTGCACCGACATAGCTGACATCCCATGTGTGACTGGATTGCAACTTGTAAATAAGACTTCAAGATACTTACTTACTACCAGTTCCCAATGAAATCTCACAACCTACTAATTTTTGAGGTACTAAGTAAGATACAGTGGGATTATTCTCACTTAATTCCAACTTCCAAAGTTACTTAAAAGTAAAACATAATTCTACATTCTGCTCTTAAAACATATTCACCAAATTCCCAAGGATCTTCCAAGTGTGGGGCTTCTAAAAATGGATGAACCCCACACAAAATCATCAAAAATCATCCAAGATCATCCAAGTCGTGTCATCGGCCGTGTTAGTCAAAAGGAACTCCCCTGGCTTTCGCGTTCCCCTGGCGCCTGCATCACCGGCACCGCCGCTGCCGCCGGCGCCGCTATGGCAGCCACCGGCACCGCTGCAGCTCCGGCGTCGCGGCCCGCGGCGACGTAGCCGTGGACCGGCATGGGCGGGGATAACGCGTGGCCGTCAGGGGTTTCCAACCTGGGCAGTATTCCCAAGCTGGTTTCCAGAATGTTGATTGGGTTACTTAAGCATCAAATTTCTGGTTTTCAAGTAGCAAAAATACAGAGATATAACTGATACACTTGCAGTTGATTTGGTATTGTAGTGGGCTATTAAGCTGCCTGGCTTATTGGGATTGCTGATTGGGGTTTTAGGGAAATTAACTAGAGGACAACTGGAGGGTGTAAAAGGGACATAGAAGCTGGATATAATTAATGAAGCAATGGTGGCAAAGGGGATATAATGAGGATATACATATGGATCATAATTTCAACATCACCACCCGTTTAGCAGGGGGGATGTTGTCTAAATGTAACGAGCAATAATAACGTCATTTTGGAGGGGGACGTTGTAAATGTAAGATTTCAATAAACAAATTTTCCACGTATATATGTAAACCCGGCATTTAAAGGTCCCCTGTTTTTTTTTGGAGGGGACCTTTAAATGTAAGATACATTTTTGAAAATGTAAAATGAAAGTTTGTAGGACCCCTACATGCTTGTAAACCTTCATATATTCTACATTATTTTTTTCATTTCAACATGTAATATAGAAGCAGTTGAGGTACATAATCTCTTTCAAAATTTGGGGAAATCTTTGAATCTCAAAAAAAATGTAAATTGATATGTAGAAGGTCATAAAAAACATATGCCTGAGGTCCATAATTCCTTGCAGAAAGTCCTCATACAAGACAACAAAAGACACACTAAACTCATGTAGCCGGTCATACAACTGAGGTCATACTTGCAACTATATGACCTCAAACGTACCTCAAAAGTATCTCAATTGTACCTCAACTGTACCTCTACGTATGTTTACATTCAAGATATAGTTGAAATCTACCTTAAATCAAGTACATCCGTACCTGAAGCCACAAACATGAGTTTATTGTATCTTTTCCTGTCTTATTTGAGGACTTTCTGCAAGGAATCATGAACCTCAGGTATATGATGGTTACATGAGTTTATTGTATCTTTCACTGTCTTGTTTGAGCACTTTNTCTGCAAGGAATCATGAACCTCAGGTATATGATGGTTACATGAGTTTATTGTATCTTTCACTGTCTTGTTTGAGCACTTTTTGCAAGGAAGTATGGACCACATGTGTAGGATGGTTACATGAGTTTATTGTATCTTTCACTGTCTTGTTTGAGCACTTTTTGCAAGGAAGTATGGACCTCATGTGTAGGATGGTTACATGAGTTTATTGTATCTTTCACTGTGTTGTTTGAGCACTTTTTGCAAGGAAGTATGGACCTCATGTGTAGGATGATTACATGAGTTTATTGTATCTTTCACTGTCTTGTTTGAGCACTTTTTGCAAGGAAGTATGGACCTCATGTGTAGGATGGTTACCAACAATTTATCCACCNTTACATGAGTTTATTGTATCTTTCACTGTCTTGTTTGAGCACTTTTTGCAAGGAAGTATGGACCTCATGTGTAGGATGGTTACCAACAATTTATCCACCACAGAGTCACCAACAATTTACAAACAGTTTCC
>BGPT01000265.1:116532-166836 GCA_003297045.1 Symbiodinium sp. clade C Y103 | reverse complement strand
TCGTGAAATCGACGAAGTTGCCAAACTTGGGCCCAACATAGGCCCAACATCCTTCAACATAGGCCCAACATAGGCCCAACAAGGGCCCAACATGGCTCAGCAAAGCTCAGCATGGGCCCAACATGGGCCCAATATGGCTCAACATTGGCCCAACATGGGCCCAATATGGCTCAACATGGTCCAACATGGGCCCAACACGGCCCAACATAGGCCCAACATGGGCCCAACATGGCTCAACNCAACATTGGCCCAACATGGGCCCAATATGGCTCAACATGGTCCAACATGGGCCCAACACGGCCCAACATAGGCCCAACATGGGCCCAACATGGCTCAACATGGGCCCAACATGGGCCCAACAAGGCCCAGCATAGAGCCAACATTGGACCAACATACTCCAACTTTGGAACTCCCAAGCTAACACTCCGGTGCGGGCGGTTNCCCAGCATAGAGCCAACATTGGACCAACATACTCCAACTTTGGAACTCCCAAGCTAACACTCCGGTGCGGGCGGTTGTCGTCGCGAAGCGACCAGAATACATGAAATTTCTATGGCCATTTTCAATAGCGAACTGTTAGTTTACCAGAGGGTAGTTCATCAGTATAATCCTAGTTGGAAGTAGATTAAGCCCACTTATCCCATAACCCGGGGTGTATTCTTAGATTTCCATGCTTTCTAACTGTTATAAATAGAGGGATATGGGGGGTTCCCAAGATAGGGGTACCCCCACATCGTCCATTTTAATGGGATTTTCCCTCATAAACCATCTATTTTGGGGGATTTGTGGAAACCCCAGGCCCCATGGAACATCTGCACCTCGCAGAGCTTCCGCGGCGCCGTCTCATTTCGCAAACCTGGCAAAGCACTGACCTCGGAACCGCTGTGATGCTGTCGGTCGGTCCATGTTAGGTGGATCATTGACCTGGGAGGCTCAACCATTGACCATGGAAAATGGGAATTGAATGGTATACAATGGATTTATATATATATATATATATATGATATGTATATGTATATATTGTGTATATGATTGTGTGTATATATATATATAGTGTATTATATAAAAACATGGATGTTATGTACTGAGCTATAATGGAAGGTGATTGGATATGTAGTGAGATATAATGGGATGTGATAATGAGATATGATAGGATATAATGGGATATAATGGGATATAATGGGATATAATGGGATATAATGGGATATAATGGGATACCTAGATATGGTCCCCTAAGAGTGGTAACCCCCGAACAGAGACTGGAAGATAAACGTGGCCTTTCACCAGGTATCCCGATCTTTGTTGGTGGCTTGTCTTTCATGTCTTTTTGTCTGTCTTGATCTCGGGCATATCATCATATTCCTACAAGAGGATTCTCGGCCAAGACCATAATCTCATATCTTTTTCGTTCTCATTGGGTCCTGTTAATCTACAGGATGATGCTCTTCCAATGATTATCAAACACACTCGCGTGTGACATTTTTTAATTTTCAATTGTCAACCATATTTGGGCTTGTAATGCTTTGCCCAAGACTAGAATAGATACTTATATATATCCCCAAAAATAGCTAGCAAAAATAATGATCCTATTCAGAATTACATAAACTTTCCATAAATGGGTGGTCCATCCCATCCACAAGGTGGTGCCACCCCAAGTTATGTGTGTTGCTTTATAAACCATAGTAACTAGTTCGATATATATATATATATCTACCATACCCTCTGGTATTGCCTAACAGTTTGCTATTGAAGCTATGGCCATAGAAATGTCGTTGATATTGTCCCATTAAAAAAAAATAAGGTGATTTTCGATAGTTCTGTTAGGCAGTACCAGAGGGCAAAAATCCATAAATTATAGAATTCACCAAGTTATGTCTGTGAACTTAGCTACCGAAGAGGGGCACCTTGCAGCATTTTTCTGTCGATCCGAGGTCATCGACCAGGGCTTGTTGAAAGGCCTCCATCATGACCTTCAACTGCGCCTGCAGCTCGAAACAGCGAAGTTGATGGATTTCGCTAGGCTAACTGGCGGATTTTTGGTGTATATGCTATATGTATAATCATATATATATATATACATACAGGTATCATACAAAAATACATATATCAAATTCGTGTGTGGGTTTAAAGTCCGACAAACACAACTGGGGGGCACCACATTGTAGTCTGAGATTAGATACCTTGCCAAAAATGGGTAACTTATGTAACTTGCAGTCTCTAGGCAAAAAATGTTAACACATGCCCTGACGACATTGGCTAGTTGAGCTGGGTAGTCTGTTTTGCATGTGTAGCATCGTAGCAACATATTGGTTTCACTTGACTTAATGATGATAAACTACTACAAATGACCCAAATCCGCAGGGCAAAGACGTTTCCAATCTAATTGCTGGTTTGCACCCAAGCAAAAAAATGCTCGTCATTTGGGATCATCCCATCTTGAACATTGGAAACCACCCGGCAATTTTAACCCCAACCTGGGGTGATGAATTCCTGGAGAACCTAGGTCCTACTGTATCAGGCGGTGGCTGTCGGGCGGTGAGGTTATCGTTGGGGCAAATGATCAATATCTACGTGCCTGAGAAAAGTATACCTATGTATCTCAATGAATATACATATATTACATATATACATGATTCTATAATTGTATATCTCAATGAATATATACATGATATATATATATATATTATATATATATATATCTATTCCATGATATTTATTTTACTACCACTATTCGTACTGTTCCTATCAAATACCTTATAACTAATCCTATCCCTAAATGGCCCGGTTGATTTTGGGAACCCAGCCTCTGGCTGTGCGCGAGGACTCAGGGCAAAACGCAGAATGGAGGAGGCCTCCAAAGGGTCAACCCAACAGAGAATTTCACCAGTACTCAGTAGAACTGGGAATATGGAGGTTTCCTAAAATGGGGGTACCCCCAAATCATCCATTTTAATAGGATTCTCCATTATAAATCATCCATTTTTGGGTACCACCATTTTAGGAAACCCCCATATGTACTAAGTGAAAAGCGTGAAACCAGTAGAAACCAGGTAGTAGGAATGAAAAGAAGCAAAATAGTATTATTTCTAGTAACCAGGTAGTGAAACCAATAATTTCAGATGGTTACTCAGTAGATTTTGCCTCTAGTAACCCTCAAAACGAAAAGTGTCAAAACATGATAGTAGAAATGAAAACAAATCATGGAAAAGTGGTGAAAAGTGCATGGATCCAGGTAACGGGGGATATCAATGGCTTATAACCATCAAAAAATACTTTTCAAAACTGTAAGCCCAAATATATCTTCAAGATACAGCCAAGTTTGGATGGTTTTTACAACCCATTTTGATTCATTTTGATGGTAAAAATGGAAATGGCTTGTGGTTGTGGGGTTGCCACATATTATTTGCTACAGCCTGGGTATATCCCAAGCTACTGGAGCATCTGAAGGATTTGAAAACACGTTGAAGATGAGATCTTCAAAAAATGAGAAAGTGAACTTAAGTGAACCTGACTTGCAACATCTTCCAACCGATATCATACTTCTTCAATCTGTTTCATACATTTCCTCCATTTTGGGTGGTTCCTCAAAGAAGGGTCAGCCCATGGGCCGCCTCCCCAAGGATCTTCTGCGACTGAATGTCGTTGTAGTCCATGCCTCAAACCCCCACGGGATGGCACGTTGCGAATCCCAACTCGGAAAAAACCCGAGAAGTGGTGAAAACTCCCAACAGAAATCATCTGGCAACAATCCTGTGGGGATATCAACCCAACAAACGTGATATAAGAAAGACACAGGAAGAAAAGTCGGTGCTAAAGATGATACACACCATCAGGGGCGAGGTCATGGCGGTGGTATCCAAGTCACTGGAGTGTTTCATTGGTACCATTTTGGGGCCTGTTTGTAAGTGATTCCCAAATCATCCTAAATCTATGCAATTATTCGCCCAATTTGGATGGCATAATTACATGAATTTGAAAAAGGCGGTAATCTCAATCTCCGTATCTTTTAAAATGAAGCAAGTAGAACTGCAATTTTCAACAGCTATGTTAGTTCACCAGAGGGTAGTAACAGGCGGGTACCCCCAGACTTATTCTCTCAGTCGCTGACGTGCCGCCGACCACAAGACTCGCTGAAAGATCTGAGCCTCGGTGGACTCAAAAGAAACGTGCGGGTTTCACCGTCTGATATCCTCTGGTAAACTAACATAGCCATTGAAAATTGCCATTTATAGTGGATTTTCCCATGAAAAATGGTGATTTTCCATAGTTTTTTGTATGTTTACCTGAGGGTAAGTTGAATGATCAGATTCCGGTACCGTGAGAGTAAATTGGTGAAAAAAAAAACCTGGGCAAATGAGTCTGGTAGTAAAGAAATGACCATTCTAATGAATATACAGTATACAGTATACATTAATATACACTATGGTTGGAATTCTTCTGCGAAACTATGGTGAAGAACCAAAAAGAATGGCGTAATACGGTTTTCATCAACTGCTTTTTTTGTGTATGTCAATGTAGTTTTTCATGGGTACTTAAATGGACCCACAGAATTTCTATGGTCATCTTCGGGATCCGAAACAACCACCCGTTTTGGGGTGTTGAAATCGTCTAGACAACCACCACAGAATGACCGATAGGAAGTGGGAAAAGAAAAATCATCTGGGTAGTTTCAGTTCATCCCAAAAAGCCTTGTACAAAACTGGATCGCATCTTTATTTACTACCGAACACTTCTCCATGTAATATATCACTGACTGGATACTGTATGACAAGTCAAAAGTTTTGACGACAACAATAGATGTTTCCCGTTTTTCCCTTAAACAATTAGCCCGTTGTCAGAGTTTGATCATTTCACTGGCATCCCCAAACCAAGAACATGAAACACAACACGTTGTCAGAGATTGACATTTCGCATTGGAGAATCGCATCGTTAATTGCAAATCTGAAACTTCAGTTGCTGATCTTGATTGGAGAATATACTCTTTCGGGTTCAACGAATATAGACATAATTGATATAATCTATTAACTCATCTATTAGATATCATCTAGTATTAGATAGTCAATACATCTAATCAACTAATGAATACAAAGATGTCAATTATAGATAGATATAGATAGCATCCCATGAAATAGCCGGCATCAAGCGCATTGCCCCTTGCCCGCGCCGGGTGGCCACGGGTAAAGCTGCCATGGCCGAGGCATGTGCGGCCGCTTCCAGCAAGGCCTTAGCCATCCCAGGGCGAATTTCTGGGGATTTCAAGGGTGGTTTCTGGTAATTTCTGGGGATACTGCGATGATGCTTCCGGAATCTTGCACCAGTTGGTAAATGGTTTATCCCATTACAATCCCTTTTTCACAGTATTTCATAGTTTCCAATAGTTACCAACTGGTGCAGGAGTTCTTCCAGCCACAGTATCATTGGATAAGAAATGGGGTCTATTATCTAGGAAATCATTGTCAGTTGTCATTGGATAGCAGAGTTTTTATCTTAAATGGGATCGATTATCTAGGACATCATGGGGAGATATATGATGATATATGTAGGGATATCTGGTCCACTATCTTGGTTTGTTGATTTGTAACATTTTAGGAATCAATTAGGATATATGATATGTCTGTATGGGGGATATCAGACATGGGATCTATTTTGAGATATCATGGGATATATGGAGATCGTTGGGATCTGCTAGATGAGTAATCTGAGAAAAAATAATTGAGGGTCACAAAGAATTGAGGTCCTGACCCCAGATTTTGGTCAAGTTTGAGTATTCATCATATCAAACATCATAGTAGATTTTGCATCGCAAATCTGGTCGATTTCCCTCAGACTTGCAACGGGGTGCTCCCCACACTCAAGGACAACAGAGGGCTAAGTGGCTTGGATCAAGAGATAAAATGAAGAATCTCCAGCCCCGTGGATATCATTTACCCACAGTAGGTAGGAGCAACCTTGATATAATATGGTCTGAAAGGACATTAAAGCATGTTTAATCCATTCTATTTCAGAAAACCTACTTGAATGTAAAATGCTAATGGTGTCTCATATGATGGGAGTTGACAAATCACACAAAAAGAGTTTTAAGATCCATAATGGGATGATTTACCCACAATATGTGGATTCGATATATCCAAAATGTTGGCTTAAGGGGTATTAGTATCAAAATGGAGATTCAATATGATATGGAGACACACAATATGAGAAATCAGTATTCAAAGATCAAATGGGAAATGCAATGTTCAACTCATCAGAAAAACACTGTATGAGATGCTTCATGGAAAAAAAACATCTGTAATGCTCAAGGGCAAAGGACTTGATGCTTTTAAAGGCTTCCAGGGTCTGAAATGAATTCAATCTCTTCAAAAGGGTATGGATCGAGGGTATGGATCGGGGGTATGGATCAGGGGGTATGGATCGCCTGTGGGTCCGGGGTATGCATCGGGACCTTACATTTTGAGCTGCAGCCATATTTTATATACTGTATACTATATTATACGATGTATTATGGATACATACTACAAACAATGGATTATAATGGTAGGTATATGTAATGGGATATATCACACCAATCCTAAATAGATTGGTATGGGAAAATCTGACGGACACATGTTTTCTTCAGGATCTTCATCACACATTCCGACAGTTCCAAATGGATTTTGTAGCCCAAAATCCCATTGCCAATCAAGGGGTTATCACACGAATGCCAAGTAACGGCCCAAGCCGCAGCAGAGTACAGCAGGGGTTTCAGCCTGGGAAAAATGGTACACCATATCAATCCATGGGGTAGTAAAGCCCTGAAAAGTTATGTGTAGATATATGTACAAGTAGGCGTGTTGGAGATCATATCCCAACTCGAGTGAAAACTTTGTGATATCTCAAAAATGCCTCACATAATGCATAAATAATAATGCATCACATCGTATGTTGCTGTACATATTTGATATTACATAATATGGCATGTATATTATAGTATACAGAGAGAGGCAGAGAGCGCAAGAGCGATGGACACTATATTCATGCAAATTCCCCCACCGGCCCAATAACAAATGGTTGAGATTCGGCCTTGTAATTGTGGTTGTTGGTGGTTAAGATTTGAACTTAATATAACTTAATATCTTAATGAAGCCAAACATACTTGGAGGCCATCTGTGCATATTCACTGGTTCAATCCTCATTACATGTCGGACCTTCCACGGCTCGGCCCTCTTTTTCACGCTTCCCTTTGGGAAGGTTGGCTCTTGAAAACTCGGGTTGAGAACTTCGGTGAAGCTCCAGAGACACAAACTGATCCCAAGACGAGATATAGTGACGAAAACTATGCTGCTGAAGGACCTTTGAGGTATAGTTCATGTAAATCACATTACATTCAGGAACTATATATAGTATAACTATATACACTGGGAATTGTTTGTTGTTATCAGTGAAACTAGCCTTGTCATCGTTATCACCAACATCATCATCATTATTGTCATCACCATCATCATCATCATCATCATCATCATCATAATCATGATTATTCGTACATTAATATACATAGTACTGTAATGTAGTGTAATTACTGTACATGTATGTCATACGTAGCTATATGCAACAAGCATCAAACATCTTGAAACACGCTCCTAACGACCGAGATCACCTTGGTTCTCAACTGATGAATGCACAACTGACACAGCTTGGCCGTGTGGTTCTACCTGTTGGTCATCCCCCTGTTTTTTTGCCTAAGGCCAGGTTAAACTGCTGAAGCATCCTCATTTCCGGGTTCAAGAACTCTGTTTCTTGCAAATGTCAAGTAAAGACTACTTTCAGTACTTAATTATGCCCATATCTTCATGATATAGTGTTGTAAACCAAATAACCTATATATCAGAAAGTGTGGGCAATTTGTTCAGCAATCCCCAACCAAAGAGGTTTGATTGTTATTACTATTGACTCTTGACTTTACCACAACGCTACTATTACTATTTTTGTTCCTTTTTTAAATGGGACCATGGCTTCGCTTTGCAACCAGTAGTCAAGGAATATCTCTTATTGTTCATTAACCACCCGTAATCATTTATTAACCAACTTATTGTTATAAGTACCATAGTCACCATAGTAAATGATTGGAGTTAACAATGGTTAATGATTATTCGGATTATTAATGATGGCTAATGATTATTAATGATTGGATGGTTTTCATGATTGTTATTGATTATTACACCATCAAAAATCTAGAGTCGAGGTTTTTTCGCTGGCCTCAGGTGGCGATAACCTCAAAGGGATGCGTTTCTTCCTCCTCCACATCTACCGCCGCCGTCTCCAGCAACCCATCCCCGTCGTCGTCGCGTAGCTGTCGCTCGGCACTGGTCGGCCGGGGCACTAAGCGATCCAAGTGGAAAAGCTCTTGGAAGTTCTGGCAGAAACCTGGGAATTTTCCGTCAAACATTGGGATCAAAACTGGTTTACTATGATTTGAACTGATTTAAAACATGTTTTGAACTGATTGAACCAACAAGAAATTTAGGATGTAAAATGATTTGATTTAACTGATTGAACCATCATAAATTGAAAAAAAAAGTTGAATTTGACCAAGAAATCTGTTGGACTTTCGCTGTTGGAATCCCGGTTACCCACCAAAAATGACTGGTTTGCTAATTAAGCCACCCATCTGAAAAACATGACAGTCAATTGGGAACATCATTTCAGGGAGGGTTGAAAACAGCACATCTTTGAAGCTGCCGAGGTATTTGAACCCACAAATCTCTTAACACGGTTTCACCAGCAAGATAGCAAGTCGGTATCTCGGAAACGAAAATCAGATGTTTCCCGAAAATCACTTGGTGCACTGGATTGGGTCCCCGGGGATGGGAACAGTTTAACCCTCAAAGGTTGATGCTTCAAGGTTGGAAAGCTGGAAATGATGCAGAAAACAACCTGGAAATGCAGACTTCGGCATCCTCAAAAGAGGGTTGCTATAGTAAGGGATGCTACAAAAAAATGATAAAAAATTGGTATCTGATGGTATCTGGTCAACCAGAGTTGGAAAACAAAATATTGTCTTTGGAATGGATGACTTGAAAGGTCCCCACTATTGATCATCCACGGGTTGTATCAAACTGTATCCATTTCTTTCATGATTCTTGTACAATATGAACCCGCTAATGTAGCTGATGGTTAAAGCGACAGAAAAAAGGGGAGACTAGCTAGAACGGGGTACAATCATGGATAAAGATACAATATGATACACTGATACAACAGGAACATACCAACAGGACCCCAAAAGAGTCTCAAATATGTGGAGCCTACCCTCCAGTAAACTAACATAGCTAGGGAACCGGATATTTTTTCTAGTTTACTAACCAATTAAAAAGGTTGATGTTCCATAGCTATGTTAGTTCCAGATGGTCATTAAGTCGAGCTATTCAACTCCAAGCTCACCATCCCAAATTCCCAGCATAAAATGTGGATAGGTCCAAAGTTTCAGATCCTAAAGCCATAAAATATCAATCTCAACGACTTGAGATCACCAAAAAAAAACATGTTTCATCTCCATCAGGGTTTGTCTTTAAACAAATCCAATGGGATTATCATCATGTTCATTCATTTTCCCAAAAAAAGAATGGCTCTGTGTGGTATCTCCTCGTTTCAGACCAACCCATCTGGTGGTTTCCTAAAATTGGGGTACCCAAAAAATGATGGTTTATAATGGAAAATCCTATTAAAATGGATGATTTCGGGGTACCCCTATTTTAGGAAACCTCCAATCTCAATCTCAAAAAATTCTCCGAGAAACCCTTCAGATCCAACTGTCCCTTCCCATCCAGGCGCTGGCACACCGCCCTCAACCGCTCCTGGAATTTCGCGGCACGCTCCGGAGCCAGTGACAGGCCGTGCCGCTGGAGCTGTTGGTAGACCTGCATGGGAGAACGCATCCAAAACATGGTACTGGGCATACCCTCTAGAAATGGAGGAGTCGAGTCAAGCATCAATTGTCCATGGGATTTTTCATGGGATTTACTATGATTTGCTGGTATTCAGTGGGATTTACCACCAAATTTCATGATTTTTGTGGTGTATCATCATTCTCTCTGTTAAACATCGCAATGGGTATTCTCACCATTTTCAGACAAACCCAGGCTCATACACACAAAATTCTACTTCGGTGGGGCACATGATGAGTGACCGCTGGATTTTGGGGTGCCCTATTGGACTTTTTACAAAGATATTTGAAAGGAAACTATATAAAACTATGATTTGTTCATATTTGTTCCACCCATTTTTTGGCGTTCCTCTAAATGTTCCCTTCAACAATTGCTGGCACCAACCGCAAAACGGTAGGTTTGACCACCAAATGTCGGAATTTCATCAATTCCTTGAATCTCGGGTTTGTGTGAAAACATCGTACCTACAAACCCCATCATTCCGAAAAACATGCATTTGCCGCTTTGTTGGACAACCCCACAACATGTGGGTATGCGTCAAACATATGGGAACCCCAACGGACCCACAATAAGCTGATCATGTTCAGGATTGAACCAGTTTTAAGCGATGAACATTTGGACCCTAACGATGGGAAAGCAGTCAACTAATGTCAAGTAGGTTTTGGAGATTGGAAGCAATATTGAAATTGGGAAGCCCCAGTCAGATTTCAAAGAGTTTGGTGTCGGAAAACTTCGAACACATACCACCCACAAAAAACAATACACTTTCAAGGCTACCAACAAAAACAGCCTTTGAACCCAGATCATCCTCCAATGTATCCACCATAAAAAACATCAACAGCCACAGCACCCCCACCTTGTCTGCGGTGATGCTGCCTGTGTCTTCCTCATCAAAGACTCCAAACACAACGAGCAGCTCCTTTTGGTCCAAGGTAATGACATTGTACCGAGAGTTGGCTGAGACGTGCTTCACCTACCACGGGAGGTTGCAACTCAAAAGCCAAGTATGAATGGGGTGCAACAAAATGAGCTCCACAACATTCTACAACAGTTCTTTTTGAGTTGAAAATCAAGGTACCTTGTGATCCATACCCAGCCAAGACAAGTACAGTGTGTGGAAGACTCTGAGTACGGACGTTCTAGCTAATCTCAAACAAAATGGAACGGGGAGTGGCCCAATTCACAAGTGGACAAGCACACGCTGTACTGACCCTGACATTGATTTACTTCGTGGTTGTTGAACAGTACATGTACCTACATATATCTACTATTGCTTGAGGCATACGTGGTGATATCTCTGTGCTGGTTCAACCGGTGCATCTCCACACCGCTCCACTCAATGGTTAATCTCCACAAGGAAGAGCCAAACATCTTATCATTGTTGTTGATCTATCGAAAACTACCCTCTGGTTATTTAAAATTTAGCATAGCCATGGAAAATCCCCTATAAATGGAGGTTTTAATGGGAACATCATCTAAAATTAGCCAGTTTCCATGGCTATGTTAAATAACCAGAGGATATATCTCCATCATCCCCGTCTTATGGTTGGCTCCGAACTGCTCCCTCCGAACGATTGGATCATTGGGTCAATAAGTTTGAACCATACGAACCAAATGCACCCAGCCGGTGTGAAAAAAAAACCCGGCCAGCGTCTTCATCAGCATGCGCGCTAAAAAGCGGCAGTAGAAAATCACAGCAAGGCTGAAAGACACCAGCCAGATGCACAACAAAGCTAAACACACCTGGTTAGTCTTTGGCTGCAGGGAAGCAAAAAAAAACGGGGCACCAAAAACTATTCACAACCGGGTGTGTCTAAAAATAGGGTATAGCCATGAAACAGGAATAATGCTCAGCAAAACCATTGGGTTTAGGGGGTTCCCACAATTTTCAGACAAACCCAACTATGAGAGTGGGTAAAGTAGTCGAGGGACCAATTGATCGATACATTAATCGTTAGGGAAAGGGGTTTCAGAAGATCCCAGAAGCATTAGCCAGCAACAAAATCATCCAAACAGGGGGGCAAGAATTAATCATCCTGAAGCAGGTAGAATATTGATTGTTCCAAGATATTCCAATTTCAGTCAGGAATTCTTGAAATTGCATGAATTGTCCATATTCTATCAACTCCAGGATGACAATTTTCGCAAGAAAAAATCGGCTTTCCACCACGTGAATTTACCATGCCACTGACATGTTTGTGTGCGTCTCCACCCTTGCTGCTCCCATGGCAAAGAGCAAAAACAGGATCAATAAGGCCTCAGTTTGACGTCTGCTGCCACCACCCCAGCAGCAACAAGCAGGGAAGTAGGGTAAATATGGGTGTGTCTGAAAATGAAGTACCCCCAAATAGCGAGTTTAATAGTGAAAATTCTGATACCATATGTTCAGATAATGTCATATTCTATAGAGGTAGCATGACGTGTTGAACATGTTTCGCCACCTTGTCGCTATCATTTTCCTATTGATGGCCGGAAAATCTGCTGATGTGACGTTTGCTATAGGAATAGTTATCCCGATGAATAATGGTGAAGGACGTGGCTTAGCTGAAAAACCTCAGTACAGCCGAATCTACCTTAGCTATTTTGGAAGCCAATCATGGACATTCGCTTGCCAGCCATCATCCATTCATCCCCTATTGAGGACGTTCAATTTCAAATGAATTCAAATATCCATTTAAAAAAATCAAACACGATAACATTAAACTTGGATGTTTCTTAAGTAACCTCAAAACATAAAACGCAATTATTCAATCGATTCCCCAGGCGTTGTGGATTTTCCATTGTTTTTGTGGCAAAAAAAAGTATCGGCTCAGCCCAGCGGCCATTAATGGAAACGTCACCCGTGACAGGTTGTCCACGAAGCGCGAGGCTTGGCTCGAAATGGCAGCCCTTAAGACCTGTGCCAAGACATTCTCCAGAAGCGAAGCGAACATGATGACCTCGTTGGTTCGTGAAGCGGTTTCTGTTGATGAAAAGCACTGGAAAATCTCAAGGGTTTAATGATTCATGGAAAAATGTATGATCCGACATTGAAATACAAGTGGAAAATTCACCAGGAATCAAGGTTGCTCCCAGCCAAAATACGTTTGGAACATGTGTTTTACCCACCAAGTCATTGGAGATCAAGTACCCTCATGACGAACATAGCTATGGAAAATGGCCCGTTGATGCATGATCAACACGATGATTGATCTCTTAAAATCGGGATTTTCCATAGGTATGTTGATATATCAAAGGTTAAATACCATCATATTCGTCTAAATCCCGTTAGAATTCCCATTAAACAATGTAAAACATGGAGATTTTCCATAGCTAACCGTTAAATAACCTGAGGGTAACTGGCATTTGTTCATCGTTCAGCGAGCGACCGTTACGGAGAACATGGCAACATCCATCCACAGCAGGGACGACGATGGCTTGGGAATCAGCGAATAGGCCATGGTCCGAAAGACCTGCGGACGGCAAAAGAAAAAGAGAGAAGCTGGATGGATACATAGTATACACATGTGTATATATATAATATATTATATATAGTCATCAGCAATCTCACCGTTCTATCTCGCCACTGCGTGCACACGCAAGTTCACATGTTTTTCACCTAAACTCCATGTTCCTAGATAAAAAAAAACACTTCTTGTCTGGTTCATCATGTTTCATCATGTTTTATCACCACCTTCATAGGTTGATCCCCCAAACACCACATCTTCCTTCCCCGCCCCAGTGCCATTTTGCGGCCTGCAGGGACAAGAAGGAAATGAATCCCGTGGCCACTCGAGGCATGACCAATTCGATGGGGATGAAAAAGCCAGCGAAGGGGATGAAGAGAAGAAAACCTCAACAGGCTACCCTCTATTGCCATACAAACAACGAAGGAAAATGACCATATTTTATCCATTTTTGATTGGGAAAATCAACGACCTAGCCATGGCTTCAATAGCAAACTGTAACAAATTACCACAGGCTAGCTGCAAGGATATCCACCTATTTGCATGTGCGATTGACCACCATTTAGCTCGAGGGTTTCCCAGCTTGCCATGTTTTGTTCCCGGGGCCCGGAAAAAAAAGAACAACTGAGTTGATTGGTCGCGTTTTTCGCCAACAAACATATGAGTCATTGAAAATCATTCCAACATACTTGAAACCAGGCGTTGGTTTTCGCTCAAGGCGATCCAAGCGATCCAGGAGTTGTTTTTTTTCTGTTATTCGAGCTTGGAAGAGGATCAAACTTCTTGTTGAGAACAAGCAAAAAATGGGAGGTTGTTTGGAGGTTTAAACCAAAACACGCGATGAAATATGATAAAATATGATGATACAAATTGATACAACAGTCAGTCATCCATGTTTTGTCCCACCAACACGGTAATGATACGTGGATGCAACCTTTTCCAGCAATTGCAACATGCCAATGAAGAACAGTTAAAACTACATGAAATCCCTCACCAACTATCTGGGTAAATTATAGCAATTCACTAATTTGAATTAAGGCCATTTGGGGATGATTCCCTATACTAACCATATATTCCAGTGAGGTCACAGTGAGGTCGTTATAATTTACCTAGAACTATGGATAAACAAATCAAACAACCATGGAAAGCCACAAAAAATCCTCTTGTCTCCTCTCTGAACAAATTTGGACGCAACAATAACAATCCCTAAAAAATCATGGACAGAAGACCTTCCCACAACAAAACATCTGGACTTTGCATCTACAAGTTGCATCGTTGTATTCACACTCGAAATTCTGTGACTTCCCAGCGCAAGTCACTTCCCCAAAGTTTCGTCATGAGATCTGAATTCAGCTATGCTCAGCCATTGTTGCCGGGGTGACGGCGTCGATTTCGGTCAATCCAATCCAACATTAAAGCTAGATGCTACTCCTCAGCGGTCAGGAGATAAAAAGACTCCATCCAAAATCCTCCATGGTGCTGGAATATTTCCCTCAAACCTGGCCCCAACGGAAGTATACATATAGCATACACAGAGAATCTGTGCATTCCAAAATTCTGAGATACGACTTAGCCCTAAAAGTGGCTTCCACACGTTTTTCACCAACGACTCTAACTGCATCCCTCGCCACACTCGGCATTGTCTCCAGCAAGAGACTCAAGGGTAAGAAGAAGCGTAGGAGTAAAATGGTGATGCGGCGCACCACCACGATCTGCATGCAGATTTTGCTCCCATTCAGGCCACCCACTTTCTCGATGATCTTGATGCTAATGATGGTGAAGCCTCCCGCACGGAAAGGCACGGAAATTTCCGGTGACTGAAGCCGGTGACGGTAACGTGAGACATGGCCCTTTTCTAAGATCGGATTGAATCATGTTGATTTATACGGATTTATTGGACGTTTCATGGACAGTCTCCAAGTCATGAACACATCTTCAAGTACATGCCATCATATTCCATCCAGAATTGTGGTTGGCTAAAACACCATGAGATGAACAGATCAAGTTTATTCCAAAATGAACAAGTCAAGTAAAAATGACACATTTCTGCTGTTTTCCTTCATCTGAGATTAGCTGGACGGGGAAAAAACAAATAGGGCTGCCCGTCTATGGTCTTCAGATTTGAGCTTCACAAGGTCACCCACACCACCATGAACACAAGATTCAACTGGATAAGTTATATGTTACCTATCTTTACTAATAGGCATAAGATGCATGAGATAGGTCACCGTCTTTTACAAGTTTACCAGTAAGTTTAACATGTTTAACCCTCCAGCAATCTAAGCTAACCCTACAAAAAATGGGCCAGTTGTAGATGATGCACCTATTATCTATTTAAAATTGTGGTTTTTCATAGCTATCTTAGATTACCAGAGGGTAATCCGCTAAAAAAACATGTTTCCACCTGCTACCAATGCATCTTTAAAGAGCCATCTGGAAACCGTGGAACCAACCACAAAATCCGGCCAGAAATCTGATCAAACGTGGGGTTGCAGGAACCTAAAAACACCGTACGAGTATCTTGGAAAATCTTGGATACCAGCCAATAGCTGCTGAGTATACAATGCTTGGTTAGTATAGACATAATATCCGCCAATTGTTTGGATCGTTTGGCTGAGTACAAACAGTTGTGCCTCAACCGGTCGGCCTTTTCCAGATTCCCCATCAACGTTCAGAACGAGTAAAACCCTGGATGATAGCATGGGATGCGCCCGTGCAAATACACTAATGTGGGTAAAACAATGCCATAAACCACCCATTTTGGAATGGTTTATAGCACCCATTTATGGTGATTTTGGGGATGGTTTATTATTGTTTTACCCACATTATCTTAGATTATCTCCATGACAAGTTGATGAATCCTTATTGTTGACCGGTTTTTTTTTATCCCCATGGCCCAGAAAATATTCCCCTATTCTTGATGGATAAAGCCTCCATATAACATGACTCAGGACCCATGGGATATCAACCAGTTGAGCCGTGCACACTACCCCTATCCTATCAGATTATACTGGTTTGTTCGTAAATATTCGTATTATATGGGTCATAATAGTCCACAATAAACCAGTTGGTATAACCTGCTATATTCACCCATCAACAGAGGTATTTTCAATCACATTTGACTCATAAACCCATTTGTGGATGGTGAACTATGGTTAAATCACCGTGATATTCCATAGTTTCGCCATATAAATTGGGTCAATATTGAATACGCGTAAAATTGGATGGTCAATGCCAAAAAAACGCAAAAACAATGCTGTCTACAGGGTGCTGAAGGTTGACCCAGACCCATACAGGAAGGGGCCCCCAAGTTAAAAGTTGGTCAGCTGGTTTGAAACCCCATCCTAACTAGTTCGAAATTATAGATCAACCGAAATCCAACAATTTGCTGATACCTCAACCCAAAAAAAAATCTAAATCCACCAGTTAGCAGTTATGAATCCAAAAATCACATGGATTGGTTTGTTCGGGAAACTTGAAACCGGAAACCTCTATATTTGATGGGGAAAACCATGCTTTCTGTCACCAATCCAGTGAAATAGGTTAACCAAGCGAAGATTTTCCAGAGCCCAGAGCTCCCCGCAGCATCCCATCCCAGCCGCCTTTCGCTTCCAGCGACTCAAAAAACTTGGCCGAGACCAGCTCCGACATCTCGCTCGCGCTATCCCAGCGCTCCCCCAGTTGCGACAGACTCGGACCATCGGCGCGCCAAGGAGTGGATTTGGGACT
The DNA here is from genome assembly GCA_003297045.1 of Symbiodinium sp. clade C Y103. Taxonomy (NCBI): domain Eukaryota; class Dinophyceae; order Suessiales; family Symbiodiniaceae; genus Cladocopium; species Cladocopium sp. clade C. Next base: position 149,744 of record BGPT01000265.1, on the reverse strand, counting down.
GGACCAATAGTCGAAATTCACCTCAGAATTCTTCAATGCACCAAATAAAAAGGGGAAAATAAGGACACTATGCTGTGATCAATGAGAATAGGTGATAGCATTTGATAAATGCGTGATAACATGTGATGAGTTGATAGAGAAATATAGGACAAATTAGTGTGATAAATGATAAATTAATGTGTTATACATATGTGATGAATATGTTATATGTGATTAATTTATGACACATACATCAGAATGTTATACCATGTTATACCATCTAAATATGGGATGTACATCGTAATATGTGACAACATTTGATCATGTGTGTTAATATATGGCTAATGTTTGAGAAACAAGAGTAATGCATATAGCAATAAAAAAACAATCAGCGTCCAAAATACCCGTTTTTTGCCATGTCATCGTCCCTCCAACATCCCCCGACACATTATTGCCTTGACCATTTTGCCATATTCGTTGGTGGTATAAGCCCCGGGAAAGAATAACAAAGCAACAACTGGGATGATGTTAGAAACTGCTCACGATGGCAAACTGGAAGATGGAAAACTCAACCATGCTGAACCTACTATGTTTTTGTTCAAGTGACACACAACTCCAAGGTTTGTTCATCAAAGGGGTAGTGCTCATGGGACAAGGTGACGTCGAAACGCGTGGTTCGCCGGTCCACCCAAATGGCTTCCAGTTGGCTGGGCCGTGGCATATAAATCACCTTTTTGTTGCTGGTTGAAAAACCATCCTGCAAAACCATTTAATAGATAAAAACTTATCTTATGATACTTGGGTCTGTCTGAAAATGGAAAATACCCTCGGGTAATTATATAAACATGGCTTGCTGGGAAATCCCCCGGTTGTAGATGATTTTTCCCAGCTGTAAACCTCCATTTAATTTCTGGATTTCTCATTGCCATGTTTGATTACCGGAGGGGATACTTGGATTTGGGTCACCAATTCACCCGCAAAATGTGTTCGTCGTCAAACCATTCAGTTTTGGGGGGATGTTTTGAGCCAAGACTTGGTTGAACGGAATATCTCCAGGAACCCCCTAAAATTCTTGAAGGACAAAGGATGATTTCCAGTCGATTTTCTCCTAAACCAATTCATTTCAACAGATGTGACACCACCAGCGGCGCACCGGGTCAAACTCCGTCTTCCCCAAGGGGTTGTCGGAGGTCTTAATGAAGAGATCGGTGGGAATGGGTGTCCACACGCTGCCAGAGACCAACAAACCCAGGTATTCGCCGTAGACCTTTGTTGCTTCGAAGAATGCACTGGCCGTCTGCCCCAAGACCATCCCTGCGGAAGGCACGATGTGATGATGGGCATCCATGAGCATGGGCGTCCACTAGTTGATTTCAAAAGGGGTCGGAGACGCCTACATTTCACGAGTGGAATGAATGGATCTCCAAGAAAATGAAACCAAACAATGAGACCCAATTTAACGTTGGAACCTTCGAAAACATGTATCCAAAAGGATGAACTTCCTACTGGAAAGGGGGTGAAGGTCCATGTTGAACTGGATTGGCACGGCCCATGTTGGATGCCCCGCAAGAAAACTCAATCTTTAGCTGCTAAGTCTACGCAGTATTATATAATATCATATATATCCTATATAATCTATATATATATATCCATGTGAAAATGGTCAAAACACGTATTCAAGAATAACCAACTCAACCACTAAGTGTATCAAGTAATGGGATTACATTATCTCAATCAACACCATCCAAAAACGGGTCACCAAAAAATATAAGCCATTTGGGTCATGATCCCTAATCAATCCTACTTATATTTAGATATCATGTACAATAATTATCTATAATTCATGCTTAAAAAAACTATTATCCCAACACGTACTCAAAACCACACGGGGGGCAGAACGTCACGGGCCACAACCACCACCAAGCCAGCGAACCTTGCAGATCTTGTGCAGCCGATTCCCGGGCTGCTTCATACTCATCCGCAGTGCAGTTGTTCAGGGAGCAGGTCTCATTGAACTGCGGAAGGGCTTCAGCTGCAAAAAATTGGGATTTTGCCAGCAGAGCTTTAGATTTCACTAAGAAGAATTTGGATTTACCCCAAATCCAACAGATTGGTGGAAGTGACCAATTGCGGATTTCCCATGATTTCCCCTGATTTTACCAACCAAATATGAAGCGAACAAAAAAAAATCGATACCCCCAAGTTTGATGCTTGCAAGCATCATTTTTTTATAACAAAAGCTCTGGCTTTTGCCGGTATAACCCCCCATTTTTTTCGGCCAACCCCAGGCGGAAGTCCGAAACGGGGCCGCCCGGCCTTCCGCACCGAAGCGCTGACCCAGCGCGGGTCCTCCCAGGTGATGACCATCATCGCATAGACCGTCAGAAACTCGTGGCTCTCGTCGAAGGTTTTCAGATCCGAGAGATACCTCGGATGAAACCGGGGGAATATGTAAGAATGGTGAGGAATCACCAAGAAAAATGGGGCATTTATGGGGATTTCAGCGATTTATAGCTATATAGCTGATTTATGATTGATGATGTAGGGTTTTGTCCGAAAGGGTAGCTCTAAATCCATTGGTTCACCATCATTTTCCCTATTAGAAGCACCATTTGGGGGGTCAATCCACCATTTTCAGAGAGATTTTCCCTAGGGTTGATAGGGATGGGGCAATAGCCGTGTCATTTGGTCAAATAACTGAGGTTTCTGGTCATGAAATAACTATAGATTTGGCAACATCAAACAACAAACACACAGTTTTTTTGGGGCAACACCTGGTGTGGGGATGAACCGCAAAAATGTCCATCTTCACTGAAATATATATATATATCATTGCACTTGTAGAGTTTGATTTCAATGGGTCAAAGCCTGATATAGTTTCGCGTCACTTTGAGTAGCCAACCATTCTTGATTCATACTCTTGACTAGACTCAGATAAATGAAATGGATTAACATAGTTGATGATTTCATATGATTTAATATGACCAAACTTAAAGTAAAAAGTAAAGCTAGCTAAAGGTTGATGATTTTGACTCAGAATCTTGGTTGGAAGAGCTTCATGGAAATTCTCCACCGGGGCGAGAGGAATGGGAATGGTTGTTTCGTGACCCCACACCGCCAGAGTTTGAAGCAACAACTGGCTAGGGATTGAACCAGGAATCCACGTTGCTATTTGTATACAATATAAATGGTATTCAAGTACCAAATCTGTATAATGTATCAAGATGTATCTGCACATATATATATATATATATAGACACAATGATATACCAACCAGGAAACATGTGAGTTTGATCCACAACAAACGGTGATCTTTAGGCAGTGATCATGGGAAGATATTTTTGGTATATCACCAATAATAGAACACATTCTTTTGCCTAGCGAATACCCCGTGATTGTGGGCGAAATCCAGTCTCCTGTTTCTCCACACTCCTATTCCACATTGCATTTTACTTTCTATTTCTGTTGGTAAATCCATTGATTTGTCTCCATATCAAACCCAATAAACCACTATCCTTCTCATTGTTTGCAATCCCATCTTTGTTGTCACTGTACATCCACAAACTTAGAGGCTTTCATACCTAAGAGCTCACCCATAAACGGGTATTATGTAAACGCATAAAATCCAAAGCGCAAATCTGGGTTTAATACCCTCTTGTAGTCTAAGATAGAAGGTGTACCTCTGGGAAAACCACCATTAAACTAGATGGTAAATCATGTACCAACCATGGGGCCATGGCTTCCAAAGTGTTTCGTCAGATTACCAGACAGTAGACGCCAGCCTCTTTGCATTACATACCCTTTGGAAATTTGTTACATAGCCATTGAAAATTGCCATTTATAAAGGATTTACCTATTAAACATGGTGATTTTCCAGTTCGCAAACTGTTAGGCAATACCAGAAAGTAATCATCAACAAACAATCATTAACCTGGATGGTGAATCCATGTGAATCCGTATCCCCAGCCTTTCTGGTGAAATCCCTCTACCGAAGCAGCAAAAGGACATCCAGTCGATGTCCAAGGCACCAAGATCCAAAAACCCAGAGCTATACAGAGCCAACTTGACCCTCTGTGGTAAACCCTAGGAAAACCATAGGAAACCATTGGTTAATGGGATTTTATAGGGATTTTAATGGGATGAATGGGATATACCCTCTGGTGAACTAACAGTTCGCTATTGATATAGAGGATTTTCCCATGAAAAGCATGGTGATTTTCCATAGTTATGTAAACGTTTACCAGATGGTACCCTCTGGTAAGAAAAAAGACTTCGATATGGAGAATGGCCCACTCAGTGGGATAATAGAAACCCTCTCATAGTGATTCTCCAGTTCCCAAACTGGGACCCGAGATGACCGGGCCGGCTATGTCCCAATTTGATCCAAAAAATGATCCACCCATGTGCGTTGGTGAAATCCCCATGGAGTTCCCATGAATTTCCCACATAAAAATGGCTTAGAAAAATCCCCTCTGATTCTTCAACCGAGCTATCGGAAAATCACTAAGTTTAATAGGTACATCATAAATCATCTAACATCATCTATAAATGGTCCATTTTCCATAGCTCTGTTACTAGTCACGAACTCTCCGTGGGGATCCTCCAACCCCCCGCGATGGCTTCCACCGAGGCACATGGTGAAGTTCACCAGATTCGCACCGGGTACTCCGATGGGTGGCAAACGCATCTCTTTGCCTGAATTCACCTCAGCTGCGGCTGCCCAGCGTTATACATATTATATATATATATGTAATGATATTAATGGTATATGGCGTAGTTGTTGTCGTCAGCAGTGATCATCATAGGCATTCATGATGAATGCATGCTAATTAGTGGTAATGGCATGGTAATGATATATAATGATATGTAATATTATAAAATATCATAAATACAGTAATGTGGGTAGAACAATAACAAACCATCCCCCAAATCACCATAAATAGGTGGTATGTTTACCATTTTCAAATGGGTGGTTTATTACTGTTTTACCCACAGTATACGTGATACATGCTGTTTATCAACTAAACCACTTACCTGTACCAGGCTTACCATTCCTGGGATGCACATCCGGGGGAAGCAAAAAGTTAACCTGCCGGGCCCGATTTGCTAAAGCCACAAAACCCACCAAAATCTGTGGTGTGGTTTATCATGGTTTATCAATAAGTGCTCAATTAGCATGTTACATCAGATTACCATATATTGCCGATATGGGATGTGGTGTGAAATAGAGAAACCAACCAACCAACATAAATCAAAACGATCCACTAGCAAGAATAGCTGAAGGGACAAGATATGTGGTTGTGATGTCCAAGGGATGTAACATTCTGTCACCAGTTTAAAAACCTAATTCAACATACAGAAACATGTGGATTCAACGAAAGAAAACTCATCGAAGATGTCGACTGGAGATATCAAGTAAAACAGGCGGTCGTTCCATCCTGGAAAACACAGTGATAACTCATACATACAGCCAACAAATTAGCTAACAATAATTTGAACAAAACCCACAATGTGGGGAGATTTCTGAGCGAAAGCCACAAAATTCAGTGATGCCACATAAGGCTATAGAGGCACCAGGCATTGTGCAAGCGAGACAATGCTAAGCGTTACATATCCATGTATATATATATATATATATACATGTACTGTAATTATACATATATATACAAAATTTTAAACGTAGACATAAAATTCAAATCCAACACGCTCTGGTTGATTGAAGGTAAGATTTAGATCATCCAGGTAAGTCTTTTGAATCCGTGGAGATTCTTTGGTTCTCCCTTTCTGGGTGAATTTCCTCATCGTTGCCTATCAATATCCACGGGAATTCAATCACGGCTATTTCGAATAGTGCTCCCAGAAACCACCATCCATCTTTGTTGCTTTCAATCTGTGCCCTTGCTGTTTCATATCCTCACAGTTTCATCTACAATTTGAACCATCAATATCCTTTGGTAATCAAACATGGCAATGGCAAATGCACTATTCAACTATCTATATCTATTTATAGATAATTTTCCCATTTAAATCCCCCTTGATAGCGCATTGTGCAGCCAGTCATGATACCTTTTTGGTACGTCATGACTGCTTGATGAGTCCTCTCGAAAAGCACAGTATTATCCCCAAATGCGGTTGACTAATTTGAGAACCACATTTACACCACAAACATGGCCATAAATTGGCGGTATACTGCCTGTTTTCAGGTGCCAAAGCCAAAGTCCCCTCATGATTGATTACATCCTCATTCTGGAAACCAGAAAATATCTCCAATGAGATATTCCCAGAAAATATCCAACAACAAATGTGTCCATAAAATATCCCCATTAAGATAAAAAGCAACAGATATTCCCACAAACATGATTCATGTATACATATTCCGACACAATAGCTCCATAATAATATATAATAATCATAAAATATCACCATAAACCATCACAAACCATCATAAACATGGTTTACCCTCTGATAAATTTACAGTTGGACCCTGAAAATCACTCATTTTTAGTGGAAAGTCATCTTCCAAGCCCGAATTCATGGCATGGTCTATGTTAATTTAACACTTTGCTATTGAAAATGGCCCATTTAGTTCGTTGATTTACCTATTCATGGTGATTTTCCATAGCTATGTAAGTTTACCAGAGGTCAAATCGCATCATATTCATCTAAATCGCATCAATTCCCATTAAACAATGTTAAACATGGAGATTTTCCATAGCTGTTTGTATGTTTACCAGAGGGTATGGTTTATATCCCCAAATTCACCAATAATTTCACCACCCCTTGGCCCACTTCCGCCTGAAAGGTCGCCATGCTCTGCAGAACGACCAGCGACGCTGTCAGCCATCGCAAGCGGAGCATCGCCATGGGGACGCACGGCGGATGATGCCGAAAGGATGGAGACTTAGGGTGGACAATGGGATAACTAGACCATACTTGGGGGATGAACCCCCATCCACCAGCTACTTTTGGTGTTCACCAAGATTAGAAGGTTTTGACACAAAGCCATAGTGCTGATTGAACCAACAGAATTTCTCTGGAATTTCACCGATACACTGGGTGTTTTTATGTTTTTCTTCATGCATAGTGATGATGGAGGATGCGCCCAATGAAAATGGTATTGATGGTTTTGGCATGTATTGGCCAAACAAGAACTTGTTTTTCCTCCATTTGGTAAAAATCATTGTCCAAAGCTTTGCTCACGGTTGAGTTTCCCTAATCTGAAGCTGCATTCATGATGAGCCCATTGTGAGCTTCAACCAGCCCTATTGAGCTGTCGCACTGGCTGCGTTTTATGCTGATACCCAACATACTGAAGCAATTCAAGTTGAGACCCTGGCAAAGGCAGGACTTGCCCACTGGGTCTTGCCATTCTTTGGGTTCCACAACGAGGGGAGAACAGCTACAACTCCCAGTACAGCCAAGAATGTCAAGTCTTCTGAATTCATCCACCAAGTTGAAAGCTTCTTGACTGTTTGCTTCGCCAACTGTTTGGGCTGTCTATCTTCCAACTTTGACTTGGCGGTCAATCACTATATCCACAATGGTGTGATATAGTTTGTAGGTTTCACCCAAACCACTGGTGTTGATTCATTACGAATTCCTAACCTTCAGGTAGTCTTCCAGAAACAGAAAGCGTACCGCATAGCACCTGTGTGCAGAATGCAGAGTTGTATAGCCACATTTGAATGCGCTCTATTTCAGAACCACAATTGCATAAGCTTCTCATTTCAACAACTACCAAAACGATAGGAGCCATTTGTAGTTTCCCATTCTGGCAGCTGCAAAAGTCATAGTCACTAGGGGATTTCATATGAACTGTCAATGCCCTCTGGCACTCGAACATCGCAACGGGAACTCCTGATTCCACATGGGAACTCCTGATTAGATTGCTCGGTAGGTTAAGCAATCCTTAATGTCCATAATGATTGAAGTAAGTCCATTTAGGTGCCGATTTTTGTTGATGTTGGACAGGTAATTTCAAATTATCCGCACTAGGCATGATAGGGGCTGCAAAACGCACCAGATGCATCTGGTTGTTGGTTTAACTCCGCCTTGAAAAAGGTCATCATTCAAAACTTAGAGATGAAAAGAAACATGAAGAAACCTAACACCAACCAACCAAACACCCCAAAATCTTTCATAGAACTCAAAAACAAACCATGTCCAATACAAAACGATCTTCCAAGCCTATGATTGGTTTCACTACTCAAGCCACGACTTGGGGTTCAAATGTCGGTATATCTCTTGCACTTTTGAACACGCCCAAACATTACCATTTCACCGAAAAAACATGTGTTGTTTATCATTGCTCTTGTTGCACACATACCCATTTCTGGACATCAAAATACTGACCATCCACAAAGAAAAGAACCAGTTTCTGTACCGCAAATGATATGATATACGTTCTTATCTTTTTTGGTGAAATTGCCCCACTCTCCACGCAAAACCCATGTTTTCGCGGAAACGATTGGGATCCCGGACTCTTTGGCATCTTGCAGGCCTATCCTCAAAGGCTTGGACACAAAAATATCCCGACAAACCCTGGCCTTCTCAAGAGGCTATGGCTCAGAATTCGGTTACCAATGAAAAATGAATGGAGAACATGCAAAAATCAGCAAAATCAAGGGTTTTCTGGTGTTTTCTGCGTCTCCTCCTAGGACTTAGGTTTTGAATGGTGTTGACCCATACCGCAGGAATTGCGACCTGTTCTTGCACAACACGACGGAGTAATACGTAAATCGACCATACCCATGGTAACTGGCTGCACCAGGTTCTTAAAAAAACAACGTCATGGGGCTCCAACTGATAACTGTTTGCTATGGAAAATCAATCCATTATATTTAGTTTGATGATTTGCCTGTCAAAAATGGTGAATGTCAATATAGCTACTGTGGCTGGACAAAATCCTGCACCAAATGGTAACTGTTGGTAACTATGAAAAAAAACATGTAAATAATGGAATAGTCATGTGATCATGTGATCATGTGATCATGTGATAAATCAACCGGAGAGTACATCCCCTGATGCAACGCTTAAGCCACTCACCTCGTCACACCCAACTCGTGACTCCCAATTCTCCAGGCAGCCGGACAGCAGAAAACCCATCATCTCTTGAGCATACCTGGGTCGCAAAATGAGGTGATTTTCGTGGCTGGGATCTAACCCCTGGCTGATGATGAGTTCGGGGAGATCTACTTGCCAATTTTTGTGGGGAAATTACAATCCATCTGGGGTGCGTTTAACATAATTAGTCAAATAATACTAACCACTATTACCACATTTTCCACAATTTCTTATTCCGCTTCTCAACCAAGCAGTTCTTGAAGGGATGACACAGGTCGAAGCATCATTTTCTTCAAGGTTCTGATGGCAGCCTCTGGCCACGATTTTTTCTCATCCTCTCCCTGTCCCCATTGTTTTCTCATTTGGCAATGCAATTTTTGTCCAAAGCCATCTCATCGTGGCCATATGTACTATGTATGTACATATATATCATATATATATAGTATATTATACATATCCATGTGCAGGAAAAAAAATATAGCTATAGTACAAGAGTATCCATCAATTCGACGATTAATTCATATCAATTCTCCACAATTGTTTGGTAATACGCTCAGAATGTTTCCCCAGAATTGTTGGTTGCGTTCCATAATATCCCCATCATCTGTCCACATGTCTTGGTATCCTCGGGTAATTTAACATAACTATGGTATAGATTCAGTTCGTTGATTTACCTACGAAAAGAAAAGGTGATTTTCCAATAGCTATGTTTGTTTACCAAAGACTATACACCATCATATATCCCATCTAAATCCCATCTAAATCCCATTAAACAGTGATATATGGTGTATATACGTTGGTTTGAAATGGTGTGATATTCAACATACAACATCCCCATGTTGGTTTGATCTTCAACATGGTGTTTCCCCATTTTCCCCCGCGTTTTCCACTCGTTTTCCGGTGTCGCAAAACCCCCATCTGCCAGGCGACCTTTGGATCTCAGGCCCTAGGGTGGCGCCCTTCAGCATGGCTTCGAGGATGGCACCGGGGCATCGCCTTAGCTCCCACGAGGATGGGACGGACGCGAATCTCAGTTTTCGTAGCCTTTGGGAATCAAACATAACAATTCAAAATGGCCATTTATGGTGGATTTTCCCATTAAAACCTCAACTTATAGGGGAACATAAGAATTCAAAATCCACTATTTTTAGGGGATTTTCCCAGCTAGAAACCTCAACTTAGTTCGGGGATTTCCAATTGCCACGTTTGATTGCCGGAGGGTAAGTGGTTTGTAAGCCATATGAGGTGTCCTAAAATGGGGGTACCCCAATAGCTCGATGGTGGTCTAGTGGAAAATCATACTAAATGGATGATCTGGGGTTACCCCCATTTCAGGAAACCTCCATATATGACTGGGGTATAATCTGCTATACTATGGTTATATATACTCTTATGAATGGAACTGCACTTCCAAGTAGGGACCCAGTTGAATTGCGAGGGCATAGAGGGTGGCTATAAGAAACATATGAAATAAGCCGGTTATGTGACGTGAAGATCCTGATTGAAATCCCAACATGAGCAATTCACCAGAGTCTTGACGAAATGCGGTGCGAGCTGATTCGCAGCACAAAGCCCCTTCCCTCGAGGGTGGTACGATGTGCAAGAAAACGGGTGAACCGTGCACGGCTGTATCAAAGTAATTCAACTGCAAGCAAGCGTCCACCGGCAACAAGACAAGCCAAGGACGGAATTAATCTTCGGTTTGCCAGGTTTGGAACTTCTTGTGGCACATTCACCCGAGTTTTGACCATGGCACATATGAAAGAAGTCGGTTGTAGGACTGGAAGATCCCCTGTTTGATTGATAGGCTTCCTACATCTGTGTATGTACAGAGGGGATCTGTCATAATTTCATGGTTTTGATGGTGATATCATGACCATGTGAACATTGGAACATGCATTGGATCCCTAAAAAATGTAAATTGAATATTCGATACCCATAATATTAGCATATACAAAAAGTAATGAATATCATCTACTATCCGTACTGTCAACCCCATATCTTTATTCACTCCTGGATTCTTCAATTAGGGGGTACCATCAAATAGTAGCAAATAAACTCACCATTTGCGGTTGACATTGGCATTATTCAAGCATCCACGCTAAAACCATCTGCTACTGAAATGGTAAGGTGCGTTACTTAGCTAACCCAAAACAATGAAGTAAACAAATGTCAACCTAAAATACTACCATCATCCACATCATCTACATCATCCTGGTAAGATGTTTGGTTGAATGGCAAATCATTAATCTATCCACTAACGGCAACCGGTAAAAATACTAGGTAAAATCACAAGCCCCTTGCCATTGCCATGCATGATAAAAACATATTCATTCCCAATCGTAAACGGTCTACGGCATTGGGTTTACGAGAACAAATTCCAAAAGCAGCATTTAAAATTGCCATTTTGGTACCATTGGTTGAAATAGTTTGAAATTACCATGTAGAATTGTATATCATTCAGCATGTTATGTGTTTTTCCATAAAATAACCCTTTTATGTGGTAAAATCCAAAAAACGGATAATGTTAATTCCCATGATCCAAAATTACCATTGTCCAACATACCATCTAAAAACATCTAAAATATCTAAAATTGATTAATTAATGGTTTAATCCTACCATTGTGGCTTCCAAAATCCTAAAATGGTTCATGAAACTTATCATAAACTTGTCATTGTGGTACTGTATCCCCAGACATCATCCACGTTCACCTGGGTCTCCCGGACTGCGCTGCCTCTTTCAGCAGCTGCAGTAGCGCTGCACCTGAGTCGCCGAAACAAGATGCTTTTTTGAGCACAGAAAAAATGGGAGATGTCATTGGTTTGACATGGTTTTCATGTTGAATTTGTACATCTCCCATTCTTTAGGTGTACATAATTTTCAACTTTTAACGTTGGTTTAACTGACATCTATCTTGGCAGAATCATGAACAAATTATTGCACAGACTGGAAATAAGGGATTTTCCATTGCTAGATTGATTAAACATGGGAGATTTCACTGCTTTGGCTGACATCCTTCATGGGAGCATTGACTGGTTTAACAGAAAAAAAAAATTGAACATTAAAGTTATCTCATCTCTTCTTTCACACATTGAAAATGGGGTGTGAAAAACGAAAACATGGAATTCAACAAGAATCAAATTTAATTGTCAAAAACGCAAAATGCTAATCCATATTTCCAATGGGAAGATAAAGTTATGCAAAACTTTCCAGCAACCCAGGTTAGCCTGCATTCATCCACTTCAATCAGTCATCCAACAGGGTTGTTGGTAGTTCCTGGTTTCTCATGTTCCTGGTTACCCTCTGGTAAACTTATATAACTATGGAAAAGCACCATTTTTAATGGGAAAATCAACTATAAATGGCCATTTTCAATCGCTATGTTAGTGTACCAGAGGGTAAATCTGTCTATCATGACAATATCAACCATAGCTAGCTGAATATCCTCAAAACTGTATGTTGCCAATGTTGGGTGACCACTCCTAGAGGCATGTCGGAACCAACTGGTAAATGTGGCCACCCAACAAAAATAACGACGGCTACTTTTGCACAGCTTTATCAATTTGGGGTTACCATACAAAACACACATCAACAAAGGACATGTATCCTTTGGATTTACCACATTGCTATTCCGTGGATCTGGCTGAAAAAACAAACAGCAACCTGCAATTTTTGGTCATTTGACGAGCGGTCCTCAGATATATAGTTGACATGTAGTCATGCAGGCAAGATTTCAGGCCAGTGAGGATGCTATAATTGATACGTCCAACATGAATATACACAAAATTCTCGACAAAGGGACAAGTTTTGATCGATTTGACTGTTGTCCTTGGGGCTGCAGTTGGGGTTACGAATGGGTCTAACGGTATACCCATGGTAGTACCCCCCCAAGTTTTCGTATGGGGCCCCTGTAAATGTTGCACCACTAAGCTGTTTCAGTGACAATCCCAGAATTATCTCCAAGCATAGCATGATACCATAACGATCCCAGAATGATGACTGCGTTTGATGATTTAAATCTCTACTGTTAATTGATGTTTCTACATAAATTCATGTTGTCCAATCTTATTGCTGTACAAGATCAATGATCCTTATTCTTGGTGAAATTCTCCTGAAAAATCACCATTTACAGATCAATTTCCCAGAGGCAACCCCTCTGGTAATCAAACGTGGTTGGAAAATCCCATGGAAAATCCCCGGTTTCGAAATGGATGTTTTTTTAGCCGGGAAATATCTGGAAATGGGAATGGGTCAAAAATAAAGACCCAGGGGACCATAGATTTTATTAGTCGATTTTTAGTACTAACCATCTGAGTATTGGGGTATACATGGGTATACCACATTTTGACCAATACTCAAACGGAGGATTTTCCAGCCAACATTTGAGGACATGGGCCGAAGCTTGGTCTCTGTACCCAGCTCCAACTTCTCCCGTTTCAGCTGCTCCGATTGCTCTGGCAGTTGCTGCCACCTCGGAAGCAACGTGAAATCATGGATGGTTTGTGGATATATAGGAGGTAAACATAAATGGATATCATGAGGATGTAACTGGAATAATATACGATTGGGGGTTGTCCAAGAGTGCGGCGGGGCGGGTTGGTGGATGGCCCTGATTTTTCTCAAATTCAAATCATGAAGACGAGGTTCTAGAACATCAAATTTGAGGGTACTCCATCTGACAAACCTATTCGACCAAGAAAAATGGATTTTCTTCAGACAGTCTGGAGTTGAACCAGCAAAAAAAATGATTTCACCGCAAAACCGGGGGAGTTTGACCACACATATGGTGATTCTATGGATGCCTTGAGGAAAAGAAAGGGGGAGAGACCCAAGGTTGTCAGCTCCCAATAGTAAACCCATGAAAACCCCCACTTTCCTAACTTTGCCCTTTGGGGGCAGTAAAAAAAACGATCCCCTGAAATGGATTCGTTATTGGGTTTACCACATGAGTCGCTGAAACCCTCTTGTTTCATGGCGGTGTTGTCTACTTCGCTACTTCCAACAGGACTAGCTGGGCGTCTGACACAGCATATGGCCGCATGAAGATTTGAGGCAACCTTGGCGTCATGTTGGGGTCATCTCAGATTGCACGTATATACCAGCATAGCCTCTGGTAATGAAACGTGGCAATGGAACATTCTCTATAAAATAAGGAGGTTTGAATGGAAAAATAAACCAGAAATGGATTTGTTTATGGGGAACTTCCGATTGCAATGTTTGAGTACCAGAGGGTGTACACTGTATGATATGATATTTCAAGTCACCATGCAACAAGATCTTATTCAGTACTTGCACAACCCAGAAATATCTGACTGCGACTTGCTGTACGGCCTTACGGCCCATCTCTGAGAAAGTCGCCGAGTTGGAGTTGATTGGGATTCTGGCCCTAGAGCATCCAAACAAATAGAACAGTAAAATCCTACAAACAGAGTTGTAGATGAAACCGTTTCCATGTTTTTCAGGCTTAATATATCCCCATCTAACCACCATTTTTTTCCCCAAGCCCAATTGATTGGACCTAAATTGAAGTAGCTGTGATGGAGCTATCATTGGAACCACCCTGAGCAATGCCGGTCTCATCTTTTGTGCCAGCTCTCATCAGCGTGACGCTTCCCATGTTAGGTCGCAGTCCCTTTTTTACGAGAGGACTTCGCTGGTTCGGGCGATGGCAAGATTGAAGGTCAACTCTGGAACGTCCGTGGAGAACAAATCAAACGATTGGTTTTGTGATAATACCCTTCAACCAACTCGCATAGATGTGGTTTCAGTCCAGCATGTTTACAGGAAATTCAATCGAAATTCCATCGAGCAATCATGGTTTTCAAACCACTCCCTGGTTAGTTGTTTTTATTTTTCGGTCAATCGAGTGCGACGTGAGCCTTCTGAATAGATGTCAGGACCCTGATTTTCCCCAATCAATGATGAATATATAGACAGTATATTATAGCTACATTTGGTGTATATATATATATATATATGTATGTCTATAGTCTACATATATATATATATATACAGTATATATCACAATATCTTTCAATATAATTATATCATCTTTGTATGACACGAATCTCCTTGTCAACCCAGCATACACACCCTGGTTCATTTATCTGGGGGGTCACCTCAAAAAGTGCGAGACAGTAATAAAAGATAATAACACCCCTCTGATTGGAGTTGACACTATCGTGATTTGGGTTTGTCTGAAAAGAAGATACACCCAGATGTGATGGTTTGGAATGTCGTTTTTTTCGAGAAAATGTGGAAACCTTGGGGATAGATCCAGCATAAATTTCAGTCACACCAATTTATCTAGACGAGTTCACAACCAGAGCATGCATCGAATTTCTGCTGGCTCTTCACTGGCAGGAGATCAACAAGTGATGATTTGGGCACAGTTGTGAGATTGGATCAAGTCATCGTGCAAATCTGATCTGGCCAATGATACTTTTCATTGTTGGGAGGGTCTAGAATGTTCTAAGGAGTGTCTGAGTGTTTGGAATCTGTGATCTAGGATGATTTAAGATCATTTCAGAACGAAAATGATCTATTGACATCTATTGACATCTATTGACATCTATTGACATCTATTGACATCTATTGACATCTATTGACATAGACGAAGAATATGAACGCTATGGACATGGTGGGAACTAAAACTCTCCGAACGCCTCGGCCTCAGCCTAGTTCAGATTGTCTCCTGCCATTGGAGCAGCAACAAAAACCTGTCTGGGGCCTTTCCTTAGAAATCAGAACCCAAACAGATCCGAAAGTTGCCGGGGGTCATAGCTTTTTCGCCCTGGAGGTGGTATAGTAATCAGGAATCATAGTATATTTGCCTACATCAATGGCCCATTGTGTAATTAAATGTCAGTAAATGTACCGTAGCTATGTGACTTTCATTCACTGTTTCATTTCACTGTATTTCACCAGCCAGGGAAGCTGCTCAATGACCCAGGCAACCATATAACTATATACAGCTGGAAGGCCATCTGGGCTAAACGATGCCACAGTGGCAATGTTGAAAATATGCCGAGGCCAAACCACTCGGCAGGATGAAAATAAGGGCGTGGTGTCAATAATTTTGATGTTACACTTACCAACAGCTGTGCTACCGTTCTATGGTACTGTACTGATTTTCCCTGATGTTGCTTGAAACATCGCAAGAAATGAACAGAAATGAAGTGCATTAAAGTGCTTTTAACATATTCTAAATGTCTTTCAGTGGAGTGTAGCCATTCAAAGCTGATCAACCTTTGTTATGTTTGCTTAAACCAATGATGAGACAACAAAATCGTAGCCAACCTCCAGCTGCGTCTTTGGTTCACCTCTGGTCAATGAATGATGTCAATGTCCATTGACCTATTTTATCAATTGTAATGATGTTAATGATTGATGTTAATGATGTTTAAGCAATAAAGATGATGATGTCGACCATTTTACCTATCAATGATGTGAATGATGATTGATCCTAGTGGATCAAATAACATCAACTATCCTCTGGTAATCTGTGACACTTTGCGAGCTGGAAAATGGCCAAACATCGTTCCATGATCAATCCCTGTGATGGGACTTTCCAGTTCGTATCCATGGATTCCCTCTAGATTCCCCATAGATGACGTGGATAAAAAGGCTTGGGAAAATGAGAGAAACATCACTGACTCTGCTCCAGGGATCGAAAAACAACTTCGGAGTCGGATGAGTTTTAAGATTGACTGACACATTGACCCCCCCAATAATTCTATTTTATATTCCAATAATTCCAATAATCGATTGACACCGATTGACACCCGCCAACATCTTTTTGACAGCAACGAACGTTCCGTTTCGTTCCGCATGCTCAGCGCAGACTGGGGCCGAGAGGAGTCAGCTTTGGGACGCTTGGCAGCCTGGGAACTGCTGGGTAGCCCAAAAATGGTGACTTTAATAGGGATGATAGTCACCATTGGATTTAGGGGTACCTTATTTTAAGACAAACCCATTGAGAGATATTTTCCTAATTCATCTGGATTTTAGAGGATTGATCTGGATTTTATCATGATTTTCCCTGTCAAGATGGATAGTAGACAGATCAATTTGAAGGTACGGTATACCCTATTTTAAGACAGACATAAATCTGAAAGTCTGCTGGGACCATCGACAGCAGATGCTGGGATTGTGAAGATAACGAATTACCCTCTGGTAAACTAACATAGCTATTGAAAATGGCCATTTATAGTGGATTTTCCCATTAAAAATGGTGATTTTCCATAGTTATGTTGGTTTACCAGAGGGTAGAAGGGCAAAACGTCAACAATGCTGGGGGTTGAAGGCCAGAAATGTGGCAAAATCCACCTGCCGTCTGAGATGCGAAAATTTCTTGATGGCTTCTAAGTCTCGTTTTGATGGTTTGGTTTATCTTCACCTGCATATCCATATCTGACTAGAATCAACCAATAGGAACCATCATGAAGCATCATTTCCAGGGTGTATACCCATTCGTTGCTGTTTAAATCACCATATCTGGCGCGTTGAAGTCCCCAAAAATTCTCTTCACCCTGGGTTTCTCCCCATCTCTGCAGGTGCAAACATCTCCCCCGCCTCGGGACCAAGCCCATCACCAAGCGTCTGCCCTGGACCAATTGGCATACTTTTCATCGGGAAAATGAGGTTTTGAAAACCAGTGGATGGAATGACCCAATTGGGGACGGGTCAGGCTATACTATTCTGTTCTTATCTGAACTTGGGGATGAACATCCAAAGCAATCAGCTAATTAATTGCCTGTTGGATCTACAGTACAGAAGAACCAGAGTGTACACGATCATATTTAGGATTGTTTTGCCTAGTATTGATAAAACAAATAGTAGTGAAAAGGACAACATTTTTTGCCAGCTGATTGCCAAGATGGATTGATAGACCCATCTCAAACCCTGTAGACTGAAGGTACACAAGGGGATGCGAGGATATGGGGGTGGGTCCAAAACCATCCAGAACCTATGTTTTTCCCCTACTGTATCAATTTGGGTACCAGGAAACGGAACAATCAGTATGATTTCACGAAAAAAGCACAGCAAGGGAGACGCTGATCCAAGAACAATATATCAAATTCTGTTCTACATGTATTATCATAAAATATAGCTTTGGAACAGGTACTTCTGCAAGGGAGACGCTGATCCGCTACGACTTAAACGCTATGCTACGACTTAACCCCGGGACCCAGTACCAGGGTCTTGATCTCAGTGTGTTTTTCTGAAAGGGAAACAAAACGTCATGGGTTGACTACACAATCCATTCGAGGAAATATGCGAAATATAGAGGAACTGTTCACCGCTTCAAAACAAATATTGATCCGGAGTTTGTTTCTACCCATTTCGGGGCAGACGTGGTTGGTGGTCCTGCTGAAAAGGAATTTTCACTTTCGTGACACTGCCCATTCTTTTCCCAGATTGTCACGTTTGACCAGCGAAGTGAAACATCAGATGGTTCATTGATTATCCATCAATTATATATCCCATTTTTGTTGCTTAAGTTCCCATGAAAATCACCATTTACAGATGAATTTTCCCATTTTCCCAGTTGATATACCATCAATGGGGTATCCCGCATTAATATCCCATTGTTGTCCCTATGAAACATTCGTAAACCATATGTTTACCATTGTTTGGGTTTGTCTGAAAATAGTGCATCCCTAAATCCAATGGTCAATCCTCCTGATATCCCTATTAAATCACCATAATTGGTGGTACACCCTATTTTCAGACATACCCATTCACCAATATTAACTGGAGGCTTATTGGGTGGTTCCCCATCTAAAGAGCCACATCCTGATGCAAAAAAAATCAGACGACTGTGGGAACCACACCTTGGAGCCCAGCAATTCATCTAAGGTCCTTGCGTCAAGGCATGAGTTCTTCAACATCCATTGAAGAATGGCAGGAAAATGTACAAAAATCGCTGGTAAATCGCATGAAAATGTAGGAAATGATGGGAAAAAATAGGAAAAATGCTAATTTTGTTGGAGGACTATCTACAATAATTTTGTTGGGAGAATTATGATGAATTCAACTTCCCAACTTTTTTTGCACATAGCCACTAAGTATCCCGAAATGGCGATCTGAACTGCAGGGTTGGCGGCTTTGGAGGACTGGGACAGTCGCAAAGACTCCAGGTGGACAGGTGGATGGTTTCAGGGGTCATCTCACCACCGTGGGCCACACTGCAAAAACTTCATTCCTTTTCAAAACAGCTTTTCAAATCAGCTACTAATAGCTAGGCTATACTATCTATCAATATCTTTCATATCCATTGATTATCTTTCGGGAAGAACCATGGAAAAAACCCACGCAAACAGATAGGCTTCCAAAGATTTCTACACCTTGGTCATCTCCCACATCTGCGTTCCATTCCTGGTGTCCCTTTTTTTGGCTTCGTCCCAGGCACGGTTTCAACAAGGATCGCGGCAAAGGAGTCGGAACGATTGGATCCTGACCAAAGGAGGACTCCGAGGATCGAAAAAAATTGGGTCACTAGGTGCACGCCTAGAGGTGGTATTTTTAGTATTTTGATGGCTATAATTGTGGTAAGTTGGGATGATTCTAAGCACCATAACCTATTAAGGTTCAAATAAGGAAAGCACAACATCTAAAATTGCGATGCAAGGAACATCAGGGTAGAATGGACCAGCAAAACCTAAATTGGGATCCAAAATCATGGTTGCTTTCAACACAGCAGGTACAAGGGAGAGAAAATGGTGTAAATCTCAAGATAAAATGACACAATTCTTCTCGTTGTGGCCATCATTTGCTATGGGTTGGAGCAACCCTGAAACTTTAGAAGTTCTTAAAGAAGGAAAATGATGATCAACCAATCCCCAATTGTTGGGTTGGCGGCTTGCATACCTCCGGAGAAAACCACAAAATGGCGGATTAAAAACGTTAAAAAGCACCAACCATTCTAAAGGAAAATTGCATTTAATCAAACCAACGGTATAGGGTATCTGGCATGCGTCTGAAGTCGTCTGAAAATCGGGCGACTATACTATATTCATCCATGTTGTACCCTTGTGGATTCTGGGGTCCGGGGTCCAAAAAATTGAGACAAACTCATATAATCCCATATATGCCGATCAACTTGGAAAACACATCTCCTACCATGGCCTGTCACAGCTGCAAATCACATTAGTCAACACCAAGAAAAACAGAAGCTACAGTAGGCCACTTAATTTTTGGCAACTCAAAATCAATAAAACAAAGAAAGAGTGTTAAACCACCACCAAGTCAAATGCCAGTAATGTGTTAATGTGGGATTCACCCAATGCCACGTTTACCATACCCCAAGTCATGGTAGGTTGTTGAAATCACATCGACAATTCCCATATAATCCCTATAGATTCCTTTGAAGTCCCATTAAATCACCATTAAAATCCCATGAAATCCACCATGAAATCTCTATTGTTGATGGTTAAATCACCATGAACTGAACTCCCTATTTTTTTACCCATAGTGCTACCCATTTTTCATCGCTTCCCCATCCCTTCCGCCTCCAGGGGCTTCAACCAAGGCCCCTTCTCCGGCAGAAAATCCTGTGCTGCCTCCTGGACCCAATGCTTTCGCTCGCGGCCCCTGGACCGAGCGGTTGGACCGACGGAACGTGGACGGATTGGGATGAAGAATGACGAGTAGCCTAAGAGATGGCGAAAAACCATGGTTTACCTCTAACTCATATGTTTATAATAAAGTTTATATATATATAATATATATCCAATTATAGATCCATTGTCCTAACGTAGTTTATCTCTGTTCCATTTCCTCTATTTCCTTCATTTCCTCCATGTCCATCTGATGGGCATCGCATTAAAACAGTCCTAAGACTCGCCCCGACCCTTTTTGGCCCAAGAGCGGCCTTCTTGGTTTCAACCTTTAGAAAACTGGTTGTCAAAGGATTGGTTAATGGGAAAATTTACAGGAAACCCCTGTATTTCATGGGAAAATCCATGGTTGCCTGTAGATTTTCCCTTACACAAATCCAATGAGGTTGGTGCTTGGGTTTTCCCCAACATTTTAACTGTGAAACTCAGGGATTCTCATCCCATTTCTATGCCTCCTTGACACCCCCCTTACGTGAATCGAAAAAGTTACCCCGGATCATCCCAGAGGAACAATTTTCAGACCAACCAACGCTGGGCCCCAAAGTCCTCTGAGATTCCAGCAGTTTCATGAGTTTTCCAAGGTAAATCAATTGGCCATGGAGATTCCTAATGAAATTTGACCTCTCCCATGGACACCCAGTGCATTGATCTGTGAAAAAAAAAACATGCAAGGTGGGCACCAATGGTTTATAACTCCCAACTACAGAATGCTACAGATATATCATCCCTCATAAAGAAAAAAAGGTCAACCGATAGTTACAAGCCACCTTGGCTTAGCAGCTACGACACTGGAGCACCATTTTTGATCTAATGGCAACATAGATTGCATTATCTCAAAAAACATATCTCCCACTGTATATTCCCATCACAACTACCTAAGACACTCGGGCACCAAATTTTAATGTTTATCAATTGCATTTGTGGGGCACACTTGTATAGATATTGATCCAAGAATCCGAGACATCTTCAATTTGGTGCCTATGTACCCCTAACATTCTATCTCCACATCACATATATATATATATATATATGTATATAGGGTTATATATATATATATATAATAGCTCTCTCTCTCTATATATATATATATATACATACATACACCTACCTATATCCCCGTAATTTGTTCCAGTATATTATAACCAGCTGGAGGTTTCCTGAAATAGGGGTACCCCACATCCTCCAAGTCATGGAAACCAATGGTCTTGGGATTCTTAAGAAACCCCCAGTTAGGATTTGGGGGCTGACCCATGGACATCCCCATTAAATCTCATGTAATCCACATAGATTCCCATCAAATTTCATTAAATCAGCATTAAACCACTGGTGAGTTTACACCCAGTGTAGGATTTTGAGGTTTTCCCAACATTGCATCGTCCAAGTGACTTGCGTTGCTCGCAATGGTACGGACGATGAGGGTCTTCCTCTTCACCCGGCCCTGTGGCTAGTTCTTGTTGCCGCTTGGGACTGAGGGAAGGTCCAAAACTGGGGGAAGACCTAGAAATACCCCCGAAAAAATGTGGAAAAGCAGGTAAAAATTTGCTAACATTGTGATGAATCGAATCTTTGTGGCTGGTATTGAATACCACAACCAAAACCTGCCCACACTCAGCTTGACCATGTCGAAGTGTGATTTTGCTGCAGACGTGATCAACAAGAACTGTGTGGCAGTCCAAAATCTATCTGACTGAGATTTCTAGTGGCATCACAACCTCTAAGAATAGGATATAATAGGATAATGTGAAAGTCTCAGAAACTCTGTCCTCATTCGAAATCTCGGGTTTTTGCAATACCAGGCAACATATCTCCTTCCCTTGCAACATGATTTTTTGCTAGCAGCAAGGAAAAAACAAAACCGCTACCTGAAAACCCACAGGTTTCACCATCTGTTTCGAGATGAACATCCATTTCCTGCTATCTTCACCAGGTGTTTATCAAGCCATTGCAAACTTGTGTCGCATCCCCGTCACCGTCTGCCTGGGATCCTCCGCATAGGCCAGTGGTAGAAGGGAATCAGCGGCAAATCCGCACGCAGCTGCAGGCTTTGCTTCACTTGCGTGACCTGTGATCGTCTGAAGAGTTGCTGGAGGATTTAACGATGATTCGCCAGTGTGCGCCTAGAGGATGCTCCCAAAGATTAGGATCTAACATTGATCACTATAAAGAAAGGGACGAGTCCCTTTCCAACACGGGATAGAATGTATCAGCTAATACCTAGGACTGGAACTTGGGGCCGAGCTCATCAACTGGATGCAGGATGTTAAGATATTTAGGATCATGATATTCGATGCCAGCTTCCCGTGATATTGAAACATGGAAATGATGGAGATATGATACATATAACATAAGTGTGTTTGATTTGTTTGGGAAAACGACCAATTTTTTGACGGTTTAGAACATCATGTTCCATTTTTGTTTGGTGGGATGGGGTGAGGTGGGATGGGGTGGGGCCAAGCCGTTCACTGGGACTTCCCACAAGTTGTTGTTGTTCTTGTTGGTGTCGTTGTTCTTGTTCTTGTTGATTATGATTATGCTGATGATGATGATGATGATGATGATGATGATGATGATGATGATGATGATGATTGTGATGATGATGATGATGATGATGATGATGATGATGATGATGATGATGATGATGATGATGATGATGATGATGATGATGATGATGATGATGATGATTGATGTATGATGTATGATGCATGATGCATGCATGATGTATGATTATGCATGATGATGTACGAAGAGGGATGATGACGGATGATCTTTGAACATCATCTAAACATGAAGATGTTCAAGGATTTCTGATGTTGTGCTGCAGGAAGGAGCTGGGAAAAAAATGTACGAGCCCAGGCAGCCCAGGTATCAATGGGTCCCCACAATCCACTCAAACTCCGATCAGAAAACCGGCATTCATATGCAAATAGGGAGACAGCTTTAACCCCATCCATATCTGATGCAAACGAGTTAAACTCGATTCAACTAGTGCACAAATCAAAACTAACACATTGGGGGATGATTGCCCCTCCCTACCAGCATCCTTTAGTCTAAAATCAGCCGGCGAGCCCAGATATCTGGGATCAGGTCATCAGGATGCCAACTTTCTCCCTGAAACCCAACCCGATTTCCGCTCCAACTCGAGGCACCTTTTGCGATCGATCCATGTCATTTTCGTCGCTCGCAGCAGTCTCCTGGCACCGGGACCGAGACCAGGCCTGGGTCATTTGCTGTGGATCCAGTTCAGTTTCCCCACATGGCCCGAAAGTTGCGCCTGCATCTATCAGTGCTATCCCCATATGTGATTCCCATCATCCCATCAAAAAAAAAGACTCCTATCTTATCATCATCTAGCATTTTTTCCCCCCATGGTCCCATGATTTTTCAATGGTGTTTCCCATGTTTTTGTAGCCATAGTTTCCCATGGATTTTCCATGAAAAAACATATAAATATAAAAACCATAACTATTGGTATTGACCATAGCTACCGTCTGGTCATTTAACATAGCCATGGAACATTCCCGAACTCAATGGAGGTTTCGTTCGCTGGGAAAATTTTCCAAAATTGTAACCATTTTCCATGGCTATGTTAGTCATAACCAGATGGTATATCCTCTGGTAAACTAACATAACTATGGAAAACCACTATTTTTAATGGGAAAATCCACATTTTAAATGGCCATGGCTTCAATAGCTACGTTGAATTACCGCTATATCCCCATTGTTTTCACCATAGATCTCCCCCGTCGCGCCTTGATGGTGCTGATGGATTTGAGATGCGACAGGTCCATCGGGCCCCGCGTGAGTCTGGCACTTTGCTGCTGTCGCTGCAGCGATTCCTCGGGGTTCTCGGTGAATCCATGGGATGTATTATATATATATATATAATATATATATATATATATAATATATATATATATTATATATATATATATAGGGTACCCCAAAAAAAACATCTATAGTTACATACCCTCTGGTAAATTAAACGTAGCTATTGAAGCCATGGCCATTGAAAGTTCGTGGATTTTCCCATAAAAAATTGTGATTTCCTGACAGATAGGGCTTAAGAGATGAGTTTCCTCATGTTTCCTCTAAAAAATTGGTGATTTTCAGGGTCTATGTGAATTTACCAGAGAGTATATATTATATATATATATATGTATACATATAGGGTGGATGGAAGAAATCCTGCACCAGTCGCTAACTATTGGGAACTATAAAGCACTCTAGATAATGGGATATGAGGGGCTAAACCATCTACCAACTGGTGCAGGATTTCTTCCATCCACAGTATGTATGAGATAACACAGGAAAAAAGACTATGATGATAGGATTCAGGATGATAGGAAATAAATGGAAATAATCAAAAAAACAAAATATGAGATATCATATGATACTATACAGTATAAACTTAAATGACATGTACATATACATATATCTATACACTCTGCGTGTATATATATATATATAATTTTATACATACACATAAGAAAGAGACAAAGTAATGTGGGGGCCCACCAGGATTATCACCATTTCACCTCACCCGTAATTAGCTATGTATCCGCCGTGCAGTCATGAACCAACACACACCTTTGGGGCCTAGGGCCTTGAAGGCATCCCATGGACAAAAGGTTTGTGGAGCTGGGGAACTGTACCTGCAAATTTAGAGAAAAAAAACGCATTCCATCCACTGGTGTCTCATCATTTTCCCCATGAGACACCAGTTTTTATGTTTAAATCCGGAGCTTTTTATGGTTCCCTCCCTGTGAAAATTGCCATTTGAGAGGAACATAGTCGAAGCAAAAAATCGGACACAGCCAAAAGCTCCAATGGAGGTGAGCGTCGTTCATCTGACGAATGTGACTTTTCCTCTTGTCATCCTTGCTTCGACCCTCCTCGAACACACCCCAGGACTTCGGGGACCCCAAGGATGACAGTTTTCACCAAGGGGGTGTCATTGGATTTACCCTCTGGTTATGACTAACATAGCCATGGAAATCCCCGAACTAAATGGAGGTTGCGTTCGCTGGGAAAATCATCCAAAATTATAGCCATGTTCCATGGCTATGTCAAATAACCAGAGGGTACTTTCTACCTTATTTTTCAGATCATGTCCAGTTGGGGTCTGTATACGCTGCGTAAATGTCCGTGCAACTAACCCTTTTGCCTTTTGCCTGCAACCAATTGCCATGACTTGAGCTTGGCACTATTCCAGCAAAGAGCATTAAATAACCTCTGGCAATCTAACCTGTCTCAGAACCCCCGATGTTGAATCGGATAACAAAGAAAACCAACTATAAATTGGAAACTCCATCGCTAGGTCCGCTAGGTGGAATTGTCAACTGGTACTCAAACCAACATGAAAAGGGCTAGGTCAAAGAAAAACACATTTCCTGGGGATTCTTGGTTTTATTCCCAACCCAGCAACAGAATCATATGGTCCAACCATTGCAAAATCTCTCCCTCTTCGCTCCTGACTCTGTCCCATATCCCAATCATCCAGGAATGCAATCTCACCTGAGAAAGCCAGAACTTTCGTCGCATAGCCACCAGGTGGTCCCCCCCGGTGTACGATCACCAAGTCGGTGCAAATAACTAGATTTGTTTTAATGATTTATGGTACACTACATATAATTTACCCTCTGGTAAACTAACATAGCTATGGAAAATCACCATGTTTAATGGGAAAATCAACCATTTATATGGCCATGGCTTCAATAGCTATTTTGACACAACCAGAGGGTATTCTATTCATGGAGGTTAAAAACCAACATAGCCATTACTGCGGATAGGCCCCACCTCGCAGAGATGAATGGATGGTTTCCTCCAAGTGGTCAGAAACTAATAGCTCATTGGAAATTGTCCTCTCAGACCTGGGTCCTGGTGAGCTTTGCCCATGGATTTTCCACATCGGTAAAAGTGAACAACAAAAATCAGTGTAGCCCTATAGCCATGTAGACCACATAGAGCTATGGGCCAAAATTCTGAAAAACACATTAAACCACCTTTAATTTTCAACCACAAAAAGCTACAGCCAACACCGCATCCAGCAGCTTGATACATCCATCCTGATCTTCCATCTCAGCATCCTTGTTTTAGTAGTTTCAATCAGCCGATTCCCTTGTTGTGTCCATCAAAATAGCTGGCAGTTGTGGATGTTCATCCCACTTCCCACAATTTCTGGAGACTCATCTCACTATACCGGAGTTCAACTCCAAACCATTTGGACAATGCTTTACATCTTTACCCTCCGCTATTAGATTTCGAACGTTTTAAGCATCGTTCACATCCACAATGTTTTTTCGATGATTTTCCCATGGATTTTACCGTCATTTTTGGCCCCGGATCCAGTTTCCAGAGCAGCACATCATCTCTCAGCGCTGGATGCTCATCCAACATCTATGGTATACCCTCTGGTAATTTAACATAGCTTGAAAATGGCCATTTATAGTTGATTTTCCCACTAAAAATGGTGATTTTCCATAGCTATGTTAGTTTACCAGAGGGTATATAGATGATTTTCCCAGCGAACGAAACCTCCATTGAGTTCGGGGATTTCCCAGCTAGCCATGTTTGATGACACTGGAGGGTAGGTACTTTGACACATACCTATATGGCTTTGTCTTAAAAAGGGTACCCCATTCGATCCATTGCTGAATCATCATATGTTCATGATATGTCCTCCATTTGAATAGCCATATTTTTCGGGTATACCATAATATACCCCATTTTCAGGCACGCCCACACATCAAATTGTTGGTTTTTCTCTTTATCCCAGAAAAAATCAATTACATTCCATTAAGATTCATGAGTTTGGGTTTTGATATGAAACAGCCATGAGGCCCTATCGATCTCCATGATGTTCCTATGGCCATGGCCATCACATCTCCCAAGTGGCTGATGATGATCCAAAGGTTTATTCCAACCGAACAAAGCCAATATCATATTCATATTCATATTATATACAATATGTGTTGGCTCATGGAAGTTTCGTATTATATGAACTATATGAATCTAACATATCTCATCATATGATATTATTTTACATGTCATCTCCATATTATCACCTTTCTTTCTCACCATTTAAGCTTCAAAAACTCACCAACTCGCGCGCACATCACCATGGCCATGCGGCTGATGGACAGCGTCTTCTCCCCGTTGATGTCCAAGGCATCGAAAAGTTTCTTGGCGTTGCCCTCGTAGCCGTAGATGCGACAGTTGCTGCGAAACTCCTCGAAGGAGAGACCTCAGGACACGCGGAACCACACCACGGATGCAACGCTCCGGCACTGAAAACAACGGAGATGTCCTGAAATCATGGGGGGTTCACACAAAACATATGGATTGTAAACAAACTTAAACAACGAAAATATGAAATTGATGAAAATGGAGGCATATGGGAAGTTCAGCAATTCCCCAAAAAGGAAGAAGAGTTTTTCTGGGGAGGTCTTACTGAAACACGTACTTGAAATTATTCATATCACTGTTGTCCTTTCTTTTGGGCCTTGATTTCTCTTCCAAATTTAGAATGCTCCTTTCCTTTTGACAATGATATTTCGCGGCTGAAGGCTTCTGAAACAAATGTAGGACACATCACCCGATGTCGCAAAGAAATCTGATGCTCTTCACCAATAGCTTCTGCAAAGGGTGCAGCCAATTCTTCAGTGGCTTTGTGCATGGGAAAATCCACAGTACAACCCCCAAAAGAGATGGCAAAAGGTTCAATTTTACAACTTTTCCATAGGATTGTACCAAAGTCTGCATAGGATTTCCCGTGTTTAACGTCCCATGGAAAAAGTATTGAACTCCTGACGACACCCTGAGACTTGGCGAACTGGCTATTGGAGTTGTCATGATCGAAGACACCAAAGGCCGCCCTACGGTCAGCGCCCCGGGACACGGTGAAAAATGTGGATCCGTACAATCCAACTTTATTCTCAATATCATGTTGTAGAAACCATCAATGATGTATAGTAACATGATGTTAATAGTAACAATGATATATAATTGTAGTACAGTAAGCATCATTATCATCAAACGTTGGATAACATGATTGTGCTCACTACGATCATGGGGTCAACATTATAGTAACCCCAAGTAATATTGATATTATCCTGGGGGTTAGCTTCATTGCCATTAATTGCAGCAATCTTAGTAAAGCAATGCCATATACCACTCATATGTTGATGGTTTATACCACTCATTTCATGGTAAAAAACAATGGGGATGGTTATTGTTGCTTTACTCACATTACCGTCGAGATGGAAGATGATGGAACATGATGGAACATCACGGAACTATAGAACCTGAAGAAATAAGTCCGCAAAAATGGTCAAAAATGTCTGGGATCTCAGACATGGCATAGATATAGCATGATATGACCATTGTCAGATTCCATGTGTTTTGGGGATGGTGTTTGATTCCACCAGTGACACAAATGCCATCATTGAAGGCTTAAGATCCCGGAACCGATTTGTTCGATGGCAAAAACGGGTATAACGATCACTTCTCTGGTTGGGGATACCCCTTTGCTATGGAAAATCACCATGTTTCATAGGTAAATCCACGAACTAAATGGGGATTTTTCAATAGCTATTTTGACATAACCAGAGGGTACCAAGCCATCATCTTTTTGGGTCGCCAATTTTTTGTATCCATCAGATGGACCACCAATAAAAAATGCCGATTCTACGGATAAAAAACCCATGTCTGTTGGAGACAAAACGGAAGTATTGTAAATGCAAAAAAAATCAACCAACTATTATTTCAACTCTCCAAGCTTGAAATGCACCTTAAAATCAGTAGTTCTGGCATTGTTTCCCCATATTCTTGTTGCCAACCAAACCATGTCTTTGCTGGATCATTACACATCCAGGATGTTTCCCCAGAACTGCGATATGTAAAGAACCCATGATATTCCTATTGAATTCCCATACTTGTTGTTGATTTTCCCCATTCTTCCCCAACCTTGGGAAGCTAAGATTTCCGTTTCCTAGAAATTCCGAGTGCCATCCGGTAGTCAAACGTAACAGCGGGAAAATCCACTACACATGGAGGTTTTATTCAATGGTGAAAACATCCGCAGTTGATTCCCGGAGGCTACATTCCATGACGTTCCGTATTACATTTCCCATACTATCCCACAATATCCCAGAATATTCCCATAAGATTCCTAGAGATGTCCATGAAAAATTCCCCAATACTATCCATTGGTAATTCCCATCATATTAACCAATCCAGTGATATATAGGATATATAGGAATCTTATGGGAATATTCTGGGATAGTGAATTTTCCCATTGTCCAGACCCTTGACGCCTCACGGTGCCAAACTCCTCCCAAGCCCAACGCTTGTACTCGCAGAGGGTGTCCTTAGTGCAACGCATTGGTTGACCCTGCGGGAATTTAACATGGTTATACCCTCCGGTGTCATCAAACGTGGCAAGCTGGGAAATCCCCTACAAATGGAGGTTTCAATGAGAAAATCCCCTATAAATGGTGGATTTTCCATTGTTATACATGGTCAATGTGGGTAAAACAATAATAAACCACCCATTTTGGAATGGTTTATGCTGTTTAAACCACCTATTTATAGTGATTTGGGGGATGGTTGATTGTTTTACCCACATTGTTGAAAATGAACATGTTAAAGAGGTATCAAGAAATGGGCCATGTTCCATAGATATGTTCTGTAGTAGTGCATGTAATGCCTCAAAAAAAAACACAAAACACTGAGGAACAAAGATTTGGAAGGTAAAATTCATGGTTTCTTGTATTTTTCCAGTGAAAAAAGAAGTGCCGTTTTTTTTTCCAAGCATAGTTCTGGGGGACCTAGAAGCGCTCAGCACCAACCAGCAGGGTTCCCTACAACATCCGAGAAACCATGGAGGGTAAGTTGAGCAAATACAGAGGTAAACTCACATGTTTTTTTCCTTCTGGCTATCATTAACCATCTGTTGGAGCAACTCTGATCATAGTGAGTGTTTTCATTGAAAGTCTTAAGACTGCTAAGGCTAAGGATGTCATCAACACATTTAAGTCGGCAGCCGGTCCCACGGGTCGCTGTCCAAAGATATGTAATACGTGTCTGTCCATCCCAAACAAAATGGTACATTTTCTCTATCCCGCGGTCAATGGCTATCTAAGCCCGTCCCCCAGTCGTCCCCCCATGTGACAAATATGTATGTATATATGATTGTGTAATTATGTATGTACAAATGTATAGTTGTATACATACTTCCCCTTAAACCCCATAAAATATCATGAAATCATGGGTGATTATCATAGAATTCATCCCATGCGTTTCCATCAAAAGATCCAATCTTTTACTTCAAACAGAAAACTGACACACACACACACACAAGCAAATCAACGCTGTTTGTTGGTTGAAACCCAACTTCAAACTCACACTATTCCCCACTATTCTAAGGTTAACAAACAAATTCTTGAAAAAAAAAGGTCACCTCATTGTTCCTGGTATTTTTCATGCTATGAAATGGTGAACATCACATGATATCACCATATTGTTGGTTGGTATTTGTTCATCCAATGATTTACACACGTGATCAACCACTTCTTCACCCGGAGAATGCCCACGGTTTTTAAAAACCACCACAATTTTTCCAGCCGTGAGCCATGAAAACTAGCCCTATCCCATCTCATTATAGATACTTGGTTGATGTTCCTATGGGGTATCAGAATCCCCAA
Organism: Symbiodinium sp. clade C Y103; assembly: GCA_003297045.1. NCBI lineage: Eukaryota > Dinophyceae > Suessiales > Symbiodiniaceae > Cladocopium > Cladocopium sp. clade C. The sequence continues at coordinate 118,377 of BGPT01000265.1, read as the reverse complement.
CAAATTTAGTGTAAATCCCAAGAAATGGACCAACAAAGCTATGAATGGTTCAAGTGTTGACCCTGCCACATAAATCACCCTCTTCACCATGTTCTTATGGTTTTCATATGGTCTTCCTATGGTCTTCCTATGGTTTTCATATGGTTTTCCTATGGTTTTCCTATGGTCTTCCTATGGTCTTCCTATGGTTTTCCTATGGTTTTCCTATGGTCTTCCTATGGTCTTCCTATGGTTTTCATATGGTCTTCCTATGGTTTTCCTATGGTTTTCATATGGTCTTCCTATGGTTTTCCTATGGTTTTCCTATGGTTTTCCTATGGTTTTCCTATGGTTTTCCTATGGTCTTCCTATGGTCTTCCTATGGTTTTCATATGGTCTTCCTATGGTTTTCCTATGGTTTTCCTATGGTTTTCCTATGGTTTTCCTATTGTTTTCCATTGATTTTGCCATGGTTTTCCTATAGCATCCCATCACTTCCCAGCATCACTGGCTTCGGTGTCCACCTCGTTCAACGTCAGATAGCCCGAGAGATCCGCGTCGAAGGCGCGCCAGGCGCCCGCCACGTCCCCCGCGTAGCGCAGCTTGTGACAGGCCGCCTGGAACTCGGACCAGTTCACGCGGTTGCTTCCTGGGCAAAAACCGGGGAAGTTTTTGGGTAGAGAACATGGAGATGATAATGATAATGAGATGATAATAATATGGGGATGATGGTATTTTCTACGTGATAATAGTGAAAAAACTGAGAAGTTTAATTCAAAAAAACTTGGGGTTTCATGATGATCATGGGGATGATACTAATCATAGGATCACATAGAAATAATAAGAATGATCATCATGATCATAATAAACGTGATAATAATTAACAACAGCATGATGATGATAATAATATTAATAATACCAGTAATATCATCATCATAATAATAAGAGCAATGATACTAATAGTATGTAATATATAATACTAATAGTAATACTGATAGCAAGAATACGAACAATACCGATAAGAATAGTAATAACAGGAATGGTAGTGATTAATTATGGGATTGTATATACAACAATGGGATGTAAATTTGGTCACTTTGGTGATAAATTTGTATAGTGGGGATGATAAACTACAAGCTGCGGCCCTCCTGTGATGGCTATGTTGGTTTATAATCACCATTCTACTAGTCAGTTGGTTGTATCTACCAGAGTGGCTCAAGAAAAAAAAACTGGTTCCAAAAACTAAGAAAGGAATCGTGTAGAATAAGGATTTTTGATGGGGATCTACATAATGGGGATGATAATGGGATGATATATATCATATGATGGCTGTATACTGGCCAGAAATTTGGTGCATGTTAGTGAGAAAAACATGTGCGTTTTTTCTTTAAAACACGGTTCCCTTACAGGGCAAAAGCAATATTTACTGGAAAAGAACAACGTGCTTTACTGAAAACAAAACAGTGGTTTGTTGCTGAAAAAAATGTGACTGTTGCAGCAAAGTCTTGGATTTTTAGTTAAAGAAAGGCGGTAGTTAGTGGAAAAGAATGGTTCTTTGTTGGAAAAACATGTATAATAACCGACCCAAATTGTTTTGAACGACCAAAAAACTGGTGTTTTAAGAAGATGAGGAATGTTGGGGTGAAAGAACTGCTGGTACATATGATTATGTAGACAATCTAGACTATCTAGAAAGTGTGGCCCCTCCTCGGCTATGAGTTGGTTTATAAGAAACCCCATGAACTATAATTATAAATATTATATATATGTTGAAGCCACGAACATCCAATCCAGCTGCAGGTCTCATGTGGTTTCTCTCTGTGGGAAACATTAGGCTCAGGCCTTTAGTACAGGAACCTCTGGCGC
>BGPT01000265.1:53206-99329 GCA_003297045.1 Symbiodinium sp. clade C Y103 | reverse complement strand
GAGCTGGAGTTGAGGGAGCCACAACAGCTGGAGTTGATGGAGCCACAGTCTGATTGGGCAAGACAGGTGTTGAAGGCACACGATTCTGAGGAGTATCCTCTGTGCGAACAACATTTGAAGCCGAAGTGGTCACAGGAGCATCAGCTGGAGGTGCAGTGGCATTTGATGATGGTCCTCCCATGTGATTTGTCAGCATTCGACCAACATCTGCACTCGATTCCGCTGCATGTTGACGTGCTTGCTTTCGCGCACGCGATGCCGTGGGCTTGTGACACCACTCCTTGTCGAAGCCCATCGGCGCAGCCAAAGCTAGCACATGATCATCCGATGGGACCAGTGGCAACTGTCCAAGGACCTTCTTCTCAAACTCTGCTTTGCCACCAAGACTGGTCACCACGCGATCATGCGAANGCACATGATCATCCGATGGGACCAGTGGCAACTGTCCAAGGACCTTCTTCTCAAACTCTGCTTTGCCACCAAGACTGGTCACCACGCGATCATGCGAATGGCGCACAAGCTCCTCCAGCTCATCGATGTACTTGCATCCTTAGATGGTCACATACAGTGATTAATTATATTATTTAACTGCCTTATATAATTAATTCAGTAGCATCAATAATGTATCTCTATGTTATGAAATGATATTAAACCACACAGCACGCTCAACAGTATAATCCACAAATTAATCACCATTCAGCAAAGGCAAAACAGAGACTCAATCAAAGTGAGCATCNGTTCTTTCTGCACTGTGGACTGCGGGCGCAAACGACAGCATATGTACAGAAAAGCACATCGGCCAGTCAGAGTCAAGGCCGCTTGCCAGGCCGCATCACGCGGTTTGTGACAGAACTCGATGAGACGACCAACTTCCTGAGGTCCCAACATGCGAATGGTTGTTGAGTTGCGAGGTACAAGGACTCGCTGAACACCAAACGATTGGGCACCTGCTGCGTTCGATGGAGGATTGGCCGCATCACGCGATCGCTCAGACTTGCCATCATCATCCGAGGAAGATGACTGGTGCCCTGAAGCCACAGGAGCGGGCACCATCATCATAGGCATTTGAGTCTGCGCATGCGATCGCTTGCTTTTCTTCGCACCATGTCGACCCATGACTGCAATTGGTGACGTGCAGGCAAACAATCTGAACTAATAAATGACTGCAGTGATTGTGGAATGTACAAAGACATCACTCCATTGCCGCATGACATATTTATTTTTGAACACTNATATAGTTAATTTAAAGAACATCGAATTAACTCTTTCAAGGTAAAAAATAACAGTTAACTATTTTGCTCCAAATAGCCTTGCCTGACCTATTGGGTAAACAGATTACCACATATAAATAAAATCATGCACGTGCACAAATGTACAAGAGAAGGGCACATTGCTAATCCAATGCCTTATACCAATTACACTGGTTCCATAACACCTACACAACACAATGAAGCTGACANAAATGTACAAGAGAAGGGCACATTGCTAATCCAATGCCTTATACCAATTACACTGGTTCCATAACACCTACACAACACAATGAAGCTGACATATCCTGATATAGGCACACTGGGCAACAGATTTCCCCAAAATTTGGCTCAAATGCATGCCTAAATTTGCCGCCCGCAGAGCCCCACTGCACCCGTTTTTCCCTCCACACAATGGATTTTTTTTAAAGGGAAGCAGCCCTACCAGGAGTAGAATAGGCAGCATTTTTGCTTGATTTTTTTTTTTGAATTTTGAAAAATTTTGAATTTTTCTTTGGGTGATTTTGGTTTTAGTGGAGGCTGTGGAGTTGGGTCTCGATGTGGGGGCTAATTTTTTTGAAGAATTTTGAAATTTCTTTTTGGACAGGGACAAGGAGTCTCCGTAGAGGAAAAGTAGTATTCGTAGAGGAAACATAATATTCGTAGAGGAAAAGTAGTATTCCTCAATCTGGAAATTGTGCCCTGCCCCACCCTCTTCCCACACTGTCACCCATGTTCTCCCTTCCTTCCACCTCCGCATTGCCCTATCACCCCCCCACGCGATTCCCTCAGTATTGTCTCCATCCAACATGACGTCTTCATCGTTTCCTGATACACCCATCAACAAAATGACATANACCCCCCCACGCGATTCCCTCAGTATTGTCTCCATCCAACATGACGTCTTCATCGTTTCCTGATACACCCATCAACAAAATGACATAATTTGTTTCCTCGAGGGCAGTTTTATTATGCTCCCTTTTATTAAAATTCATAGATAGGAGGGGTGTTACAGGAAGGGTGGGATGGGAGGATTCCAGAGAGGCTCACCGGAGCAATCACAAATGCAACACATGACACAAAACTCAATTGTCTTGCAGATTTCTTCCGCTCACTAATGGAAGTGAAAATGTACTTGTCACATCACATGANATGACACAAAACTCAATTGTCTTGCAGATTTCTTCCGCTCACTAATGGAAGTGAAAATGTACTTGTCACATCACATGATCATGTGAAACACGAAGCAATATATCTAAGGCATTTTCAGTGCCCATCAGGAATTTAGATTAGACTTGGACATGAACATGCGAAACCATAGCCTATACTACTTATTCATTATATATCATTATGATGTTGCAAGAAATCGGCACTGTTTGCGTACCTTGCAAAGGACAACCGAGGCAGGAAGCAATCGATCATGCGAACCTTAGCAATAAAATTCAAGTAGACAATAGGCAATCACACTCAACAATAAGAAGCNACCACATACACACATATGACACTAACCAAGCTTTGAGGTCTACGCTCCACGGCGTATCACTGCCGGCCTGCATCAAAGTGCACATGCACACAATATATGTTTTTTTCTGGCAGGACGAAACAAACAACTCTAGCATCGCTCAGTGAAATTTCAACACAATGTGCGTGTTTGCCTTTTTGCTGCTCGGACGTGCACGGATGAAGAAGCTTCTTGTAAAAAGGCTTCATCATTTGATTGAATGAGTCATATGATTACAACTGNTGTTTGCCTTTTTGCTGCTCGGACGTGCACGGATGAAGAAGCTTCTTGTAAAAAGGCTTCATCATTTGATTGAATGAGTCATATGATTACAACTGCAAATCATAGCAGTAGAAGCATTTACTATATATATACTGTATATACTATATTATACACTTTCCGCAGCTCACACGATGAATGGTTTCAATCATTTGATGAAATCGGCTCTTAGCCAGCAGCGACAAGCAACTGAATTCCCATCACATGATCGTTTGCACATNGAATGGTTTCAATCATTTGATGAAATCGGCTCTTAGCCAGCAGCGACAAGCAACTGAATTCCCATCACATGATCGTTTGCACATGATGACAAAAACACATGATCAATTCACATGATCGATTCACGTGATCATCGGCGTCGGCGGCTCTCATCATAGCGACGCTGGTCCTCCTTTTCGATATCCTTCCATTCTTCCCTGAGTTTGTTCAAAACACTTTTCAACACATGATCACTCAAAATTGCACCACAATGCTTTGATATGGATGTAAGTTGCACTTTCTCTGTGGTTGACAATGGTTCTGCACATGACACCAACATGCAATGATTCTTTCATCATTTGAANCACTTTCTCTGTGGTTGACAATGGTTCTGCACATGACACCAACATGCAATGATTCTTTCATCATTTGAAAATAGTTGCCAAGTTGCGTAATCGCATTCGGCTTGATAATCAAACGATTCCTCAGTATTAAGTTCAGGCTTAATACTTTAAATGAATGAATCACAAAATCATCGCAACAAATACAATTGATCCACCATTCGCATGTTTTTTGGTTCCCAAACGATAGAACATGAGTTTTGTTGTTCTTGAGGATGACAAAACTGTCTCTGGCCAAGTATCAGGAGTTGAGCCTGGTTGATGTCAGGAAGATCCAGGAAGTCACTTGCAGTCTGCTGCTCGATGCCATGGTCCAAGAAGATCTCAGTCCTTGGCAATCATGAAACTGACATTGAGGGGCAGTCCAAAAAAGTTGTTCCCTGCAACCAAAAATTCAAACTTAATTGCGTACGAAATGACATACACAAGACATGATCCAAGACACAATATCGGGTCAGGCACCGGGAGATAGGGCCGGCATGCCGGAGATAGCTGTGACGGAGGTGATGCACGCGAAAAGTCCGGTGCACTCATCCGACCACGCGATGCTGTTCTCCTTGACCACGGATGACGTGGCGCCGGCACACGATCTTCCGACACACGATTCATGCGAGAATCTTCTGGACCACGCGATGATGAAGCCGGTCCACTCGATGATGGCCGTTCCGGCATGGCCTTCGATAATGGCCTGCCCGGAGGGGCCTTCACAGGAGGGGCCTTCACCGGAGGGGCCTTGGGACGCGCTCCAGCAGGACGACGAGGAGGAGGAGGAGGAGGAGGTAGATCTGGATAATCATCACCATCGTCTCCATCGTCCTGCTGATTGATGGTTCATTCAGAAGGCATCCATGCAGAGACAGAAACAGTATTTTTTACACATACATAGCAATGGAAGTAATCTAATAATAAATGTGTTTTTAGTGAAGTTGAAAATAATGCACTTGACTCACATTACCATTTAAACAAAATCATTGTGATGTTTTGACAATAANAGTGAAGTTGAAAATAATGCACTTGACTCACATTACCATTTAAACAAAATCATTGTGATGTTTTGACAATAAATTTCTCCTCATCGTCCATGCGATCATGACCACGATTTTGACGAACATCTCGACGATCATGCGATGGAATGGAGTCTTCATCACGATCTGGGTACAAGAAGTGACCACAGTCATTCCATCCCGTCGTCAAAAAATTCATCATCATGCGATTGAACGTCCTCACAATGCTGCACAATGATGCACAACAATATATAAACATTTCACAAATTAACCATTCTTAGATATGTTTTCAATTGCGGGGAACAAGATCAAAAGAAAAAAGCGTTGACACAATTCATAACTTGGATTCTCAGGCATGCGATACCGATCTTTGTCCTTCTTGTCAGGGCCTCTGAAGGTCTCCTGCATGATCCTCCACAGCGATGCAACTCTGGCCATAAACTCACCGTAGTCGTCCACGCAGTCAGGCAGCAAAGCGGATTGGAACTTTAACCTGGGATGGAGANACAGCGATGCAACTCTGGCCATAAACTCACCGTAGTCGTCCACGCAGTCAGGCAGCAAAGCGGATTGGAACTTTAACCTGGGATGGAGAAAACCACAAAAAACAAACAAACTAGCAACACCAACATCCAATAACATAACAACAACAAACATGAAACAACATTTGCTAAATTCTCAGACTCAAGCAACACATCGTGGCGACTTCTTCGGTTATGTCATGATAGGTAGTGTTACTGATGCTGCAGGTCACTCCTGTCCCCCCTGTGGGGTGGCTATGTCAGCGTATCTGTTTGTGTGTTTGTTATGTATGCGTGTTGTGTGGTGGATGGATTCCACAGGCCCAATCTTCAGCGGAGCAGGATGGGTGTGGGAGCAAAGCAGAAAAGGAATGGTTGCAGGAAAACCACACATGAATGCACTTGCAGTGTATAAGTTGTATATTTTTATGTACAGCCAAGCAGCTCTAACAAGTTGGATCACTTCAGTGGTCCTAATGGATTTCAAAGCACAAACAAGGCCAGGATCAACACCAGCATTGGGGGTTGACTGCGCCTGCCGATGCCAAGTCTCATGTTTATCAGCTCTGAGGGATGCACATCATGGGATGGACATTGTTGGCGTTCCAAACCATGATGTTTTGATGATTCACCTTGAACAGCGAGGCATCCGCGGGAGGTCTTGCACAGCCTAGTTCAAGCACCTTGTTTTTGGCACTCACTCATGGCATCAGCGGCTGCAGAGATTGTCATGAATGCCGCAGACTTTTCGCGATCCTTGCTCAAAGCTCCAGCATCATACGGCAATCAATTGTAGCCCCGCAGCCTTTTAATAAGCAGCTTTCATCCCAGGGTCAATGTCAGGAGGCAACCTCTACTTCTTGTTTGGTACATGCACTAAACAGGCGCTTCCACAAAGGCTGGTTGTACTTAGCGACCGTGGCATCATCAAGGTCCAAGCCAGCCTCACCAAACCGAGGGGAATAATGGTTTGGGCCCACAGTGGCGAAGGGGTGGGCGATCGCCACCGCCATTGCCAGCACCAGAAGGTGTTTGAGTTTTCCATGGTGGTCATGCAGGGATTAAAGAAAACCAAATTTATTGAATATGGCCACGGGGTGCATGTTGGCAAGTCGTGCATGGAATAATTACAACCAAAGTACTGGTTTCCCGTCACTTGGAGGATCATTGCAGTCGGTGCAGGGGAACCCGCATCACCCATCGCCGCTCCTTCTCAGCACACAGGCTTCGACGGAGCTGACCAGCTTCATCACCTTTCGAAGGCCCAGCTGACTTCGGCTTCTCGGTCTCAGGGCTCCTGCTGGGGGGTGAATTATGAATGACGACAATCCAACTTCCCTGGTTCATGACATTAACGCCCACTGCAGTACCAGGACCAGTAAGTTCAACCTTCTTGCGGGGTGCTGTAGCTGGTGCTGGGGTTGATGCCGGAGTACGGGCAACAGCAGGTGCTGCAGCAGGTGGTTTGGGTTGCTGTCCGCACAGGAGTAGCAGCTGGTTTGGCAGACAGGAGTGCTAATGAAGCCACCTTTTTTTGGATCTCACTGTTCACTCGACTGCTGCTGGACTAACCATTCCCCACTTTGCCACAGGCGGACGACCAAATTGGCTCGGAGGTGGAGGCTCGATGTCACGATGCAACGTGAAACAATCCAAACTTCACATCGAAAAGCTTTGGCGTTTGCCTTGGAGGAAGCCATTGAAGAAATGAGGGGCATGTTGGGGCAGAGCAGCCAAAGAGCAGCAAACGGCCTGTGAACTTGGTTGAAAGAGAAGTGGCGCATGGCCGAACTTTTCAGGTAGATTGCTACCGCCAAGACGTTGTTGCTGATTTTTTGTGTGGAAGAGGGCTGGATGACCCATGGGGAAAAGCAACTGGATCCTTTCTGCCAAGCTACTCATTGTGCCAATGGTGTTTCTTTAGCGTGTCCTTTGCTCATCTCAGAAGCATCATTGCTCATCTCAGAAGCATCATTCCTTTTTATAGATGTTTATCGCTGGCCCAGCTGACTGTTCGCCCCAATGACAGAAGCCTAAATATCTTCAAAGCAGTGCAGGGGATCAGCTCTCCAACTCCAAATTCTATTCTGCAGATTCTGTTTGGTTCGATTCCCGATTCTCATCACAGTGTGCCGGTTTACGCTGAGGTGCGAATTGCACATTGTTATGCACTTCCAGTGTTCGCATGCTCACTAAATTGATGTGAAACCTTGCCTGCTTCCCTTGCCCAGTGTTCCTGTTGTTTATTGATTTCCATTTGGTCGCATTCTAGTTTCCTGGTGTTCAGTCGCCAGGTGAGTTCAGCATAGTAATGGATCTAGACAACAGACATTAGACAAATCATCATGGCACACTTCGAGTTCACCCAGCATGGTGAATCAGCAGATCATGCCCAATGAACTTGGGCTGGCAGGCAAACATCATGCCCTCTCTCTTTGGTGCTCGCGTCAACTTGCCAGCAGCCAAGAGCAGATTTTGCGTGACCCATTCGGCCTTGCGTCTCAGCGCTTGCTTAGCAGCAAGGCCAAATGGGCCATGTGCGCGCACTCCGTCTGAGCTTCTTGCCGCTTTTCAAGCTGGGGAGCAGGCTCAAGTCGAACGCCCAGACGCGCGGATGAAAGCCTTGCAATTGGTTAGGTTCTGTTCACACTATTCACCTACATGCCGACGATGGTGAGGAGGGAGATGACGATGATGATCATAATGATGATAGTGATGATGACAATGAGGGGGAGGATGAACATGAGAATGCTGATGGTGATGGTGATGGTGAGGATGATGAGGATGATGATCATGATGATGATGATGACGACGATGCTGATGACGATGCTGATGACGATGCTGATGATGATGATGATGATGATGATGATGATGATCATGATGATGATGGTGATCATGATGATGATGATGATGATGATGGTATATGACCACGATGATCATCATGACATTGACGATGAGGACGAGGATGACATTGAGAATGATGATGGCGAAACGATTCGAAAACCATGCTAAGGTACTAAAGTTTTGGAAATTCCATGCCAATGCTTGGAATCGCCGGCATGACTACAGCATGGAGTATTTGCCACCAACCGTTCTCAACCATCACTGGCAATCATGAGACCTGAGCGAATCCTTGTCGAACATCGTGAACCAGCATCTGACAGTGAGTCATCACTAGGTTACCATGGCTTGGAAGCATAAGAAAATGGCCATGGTTCAAAACCGCACGAACTACCATCCAAGTCACAGATGATACTCTACATTGGATGGAAATTATCTCTAAAATGGCCATGGACTTGTTGGTTTTGTGCCGTGCCCATTTCGTTTCCGCCTGCATGGCACAGACTCCTAGGCACCACCCACAGGCTACCTGGATGTTCGAGGTGTTATCTTACACAGTTCCGTACTACCGCGCATCATGTGATTCACGCCCCAGCTTACATCTGTTCGTGTTGTTTAATTTTAATTGTTTTCTGATTTCTCTTTTTCACTTATTATATGTTTTTAAGTCCATCGACCGCTAGTTTGGTTGGTTTCTGTGTGCTTTGATGGCTTTTCATGCATCTTGAGTAACCACAGGTTGCTATGATTCATTTATTGTATAAAAACAGACTGGGTCTGTCATGACATAGCATCGAATCTTATTGTATGTCATGGCACCTTGATTCATTTCTTGCTTGATGTTACTCCCCATGACCGTCCCCATGACAGACCAGGTCCAGTTTAGAAAAGTCCACCGGGTGGCACCGAGGTGCTTACCATGCGGCAGAAGAAAGTGCAAAAGAAGGCCTGGCAATGGCCAAGCTCACACTTATTGAAATGGCATCGCAACATGCGTGGAAAGCATTCTTTTTCGAGGAATGATAGCCATTCAGCCACGCTGCCGAGGCAGATCGTGCGGACAAAAGGAGGCTAAAGAAGGTCCAGCGTTGGGTTCTTCCACCGTTTCCGGGGTTCATGCGGACTGAGATGATGGCAGGGCCACAATAGATAGAAATAGGCCAAGGACAGGCGTTTGTGTACAAGTAGGCTGAAGCTAAAGTGATTTCTGATTCAGTGGATTTTTTTTTCACCATTGAGCGGTGAAATGTGGCAATTATCCGGACGCAGGCACGGGCAAAGGCGCGCGCAAAGGCCGCCAGGGATATTGAGATGGAGGGATGCTTTGTGAATTGGTGGCTGGTTGGTGGTTTGAGCGGATCGTGCGACTGCGCGAAAGTAGCCAGATTTGTAAATCCGAATGTATGGAAAAGAAGGCTGACGTATTTGTTGGTTGGTTATCATGAGTTAGAGCAGGCCCGCAATATGACGGCTAGAATTGGACGATATTGATTGTGTTGATGGTTTCTCGTGGGTTTTCATCCCCTTGCATCCCCTGCTATTTGAAAGTGCGGGGAAGCACCGGTGCCCCAAATTCAAAAGAACGTATTTAACATGGATAGGTGGGTACGGGCCATCGCCGCGTATCATGGTTTATGACTATTTGGTGGATGCTTGTCGCAAAGTTTGTCATGACGTGCTTGGTCCAGTCTGCTCCAAGTGGATGGCATTTGGTTGGCATTTGCTCGGCTTTGCTTCCAGCCGTCTGCCATTGTTGTCCCTGATGTGTTTGAGGACTGGGCTAATTGCTTTCACCCAAGTGTTTGCTTCATTTTGCACTATTTGTGTCTTAGGCGCTGCAGTCAGCAGTGACACGAATCATGCCTGATGATGATGATGATGATGATGATGATGATGCTGATGCTGATGCTGATGCTGATGCTGATGACGACGACGACGAAGACAGTAATAAAGCATGATCATGAGCACCTTGGCTCCGGAGGTTCCAATTCAGGAGGTTCAGACGGCGGTGGACGTTCCACAGATTGAAGATGAGGAGCCGGTGATGGAGATGCCGCAGGCTTGTGAAGATCAGGCGGGGGACTTCGGGGGGAGCTGGGGTGCGCCGGCGGAGGGAGTCACTTTTGAGTCAACTTTTGAGTTGTCACTCTTGAGCCTTGAGTTACCATATTTTGTTTGATTATATCAGTGGCGCAAGCTTGTCACAAATACCGCGGATATACATGTATAAGCATGCATGCATGATGCATAATAATATAATCACCCCCAAATAGATAGAGTTGGCTGGCGGTTTTTGTTGTGAATTTTCCAGCGCAGTTCTGCAATCTTCAGGCTACGCCGGCGTCTGACTTGGACAAGGCTTGGCCCTTGGAGCTTTTCTTGGCTATGATTGTGGCTATCCAAGTCAGCAATGACCAACCCGCAACTGCGGATATGTAGCGGGGCAAGGGCCCAATTTTTGGGGTTGGTAATTTTGCGCCGTGTCCGTGTGAAGATGATACGGTAGATTTTGATCATATGAAATCATATGAAGTGATTTGGCACTTGGGGATCCACATTCGTAAACTGTGCTGAGTTCTGACCCCAGCGCTGCCGTCAGCAGTGATGCGAATCATGCCAATGATGATGACGACGACGACGACAGCATGATCATGAGCACCTTGGCTCCGGAGGTTCCAATTCAGGAGGTTCAGACGGCGGTGGACGTTCCACAGATTGAAGATGAGGAGCCGGTGATGGAGGTGCCGCCATGTGCTGCCCAGCAGACGCACAAAGATTTGCACTAGACCGCGCCTTTTTTGGGCGGGACGGCTCAATTGTTACTGCGGGCATTTCACTCTGCGATCTTTTGGCGGCGGGCCGCCGCTGAGACTTAAGGTTTCAATGTGCTTCACTGCGATTGAATCAGGCAGGATCATGGATGTCATTCTGTTTGACTCAACCTCCCAGGTGTCCAATTGGTTCGACGAGGAAATGGCACCTTTCCACCGAGAAGACTACTGGTAGGCTGGGTTGCCTGCACTTCTAGGACATACCCGGCATGATATATGCATGCCCGCAGCGTACATTCGTAATGTCGTAATGTTTATGCATTCCAAGTAAGCCCTCAACCCCAACAATACTTGACTCCGTACCGGCAACACCCAGAGACTATTCCAATGCCTGGGCATTTCTCCAGCACAAGGACATTTTGACCTGGAATGTTGGGTTTCCAAGATCAACAATCTTCAAATCTTCCCATTTTCTGCAACTTTTGCGGCCAGGTGAGCCTTCTCAGAACCAGTTTGGATCTGCATGGGCATGTTCGCTGGCAGGTGTGCCTCAGCCATCATTCTCCACGGGCTCATTCCACTCCCATGTACACTGCAGCTGGAGAGATGCTTGAAACGCCATGAGTTATGACTGACCATGCTCCAAGTGTGATTTCTTACCCAATGGTGATTTCACTGTGATCATTTTACTATGGTTACGCAATGTTATTCATAATTTGAACTTTACATACTGCGAAGCTTGATGTACCAATCTATCACCATCATGCACCCAATACTTCTTATGAGATTACCAACCAGCATCAAACCCTGACATTGGCCACTGTAAACCACAACCACCCTGCAATAATCATGATCAAATGTCATGATCAAATGTCATGATCAAATGTCATGGTTGAGCAATGAGAGTGGTTTCGTCAGTGCCACCTACAATGGGTGATTCTCCCAATCTCACTACTGAAATGCCGAATCCATCCATCATGGTTTGCAGTTAGAACTGCGGCGTTGGGATATTTCCATCAGAGCGGGGTGCAGTAAACCAATGGGATTTACAAAAAATATGCACAAATTCCGAAAGTAAAGTGAGCCCATGATGCTTTGCGACAGTCCAGTCCTACCCTTTCAAAGTGCAGCGGGATTCAGCAAAGTTCGGTCTCCCGCCGAATCCGGAAAAATAATCTGGAAATCCAGGTGCTCTTCGCAGATTGCCGGAGTTGGACATGTGGTAAGTTTCACGACAAGCAAGTGAGATTTGTCCAAAACGGTCCATGCATGAGTGGTCATTTTGTTGGGAATGGCCACCAAACATGCACAACTGAGAAGGAAATCCAAACACCCATGCCCTTTATTGCTAGTGACTCTTAGATGCCCTGCAGAGTTGAAACTCGACAGGCGGTTTAACCCATGCCTTACCTCTGCGGTACCGATGCCTTACGAATGCCCTGCCCATGCCCTATACCGGTGAAGGGGCGTCAAGTTTTCGTGTTTGGGTGGGTGGCCCCCTTCCGTTGGGTCTAGAAACATGTGTTTTGTACTGTGCCCATGTTTGCGAATGCACCAAAACCCCCGCACGCACCGATGGGGAAATCCCAAAACCGATGCTCCCGTAAAGCTGCAGCCTCCGTTTGGGACTGTGGACAAGCCTCGAGTAATGGTACCCCTTGGTAGCGGCACAGGTGTTGTGACTAGGTAACTTGATGTGTCCTGGGATTTGGGCATGTTCCGAAATTCAAGACTGGATGCGCATCATTCACTTGACAAATTGGTGGTCTATCGTTGGATGTACCTGATTGATTGATAAACCGCCATGACCCCATAGTCATCTCTCGTATTTCTGTTGTTTTTGACTGCCATCGCTGCCAAATGAGTGGACAAGTACATTCTTTCATGACCGGTGACGATTTCCATTTCTATTGATATGGGCGCCGCTGTGTTCTTCATAAACCGTGGTTATATGGTCCCAACCAACTTGGGAAGCCATGAGAAAAGTGTAGTGCACCAGCCCGTTGCAAGAGCGCCCGGTCCTGGTCGAGTCTTTCAATGCGGAACTGCGCCCTTCGTGCTGTGAAAAAGCCACCGGGGCCAATTTGGGGCCGGGGTGCAAGCAAATGTTTGGAGAACAGGGTTGGGATGGTGAACCTCGCGCATGCATACATATATGTAATGATAACGGTGATCAAATCTTACAGGAACAACACATAGTGATAATAGCGATGATGGCAGCAATCATGATGCACAATGATAGTGAACGAAACAACTGTATTCTTTTTGCTCCGCAAGTGCAAGATCCTGATAGAATGTAGCCTAAATGTAGCCACAGGTCAAACTGAGAGGACTTCCCGACATAGTGTTTGAAAGGGGATTTTCCGAACCAGTGGAATCTTCCATCAAACTGGATTCAAATCGGGGATCAACAACCATAAACTGACTCATTTACAGGGGTTTCCAACCATCATCATGGGATTTTGGCACCGCCATTTCCACCTCCCCATCCTTGATGATGGGATCTGGCGGCAAACATTTAGAACTTTAGGGAATCAAGCGGTCGTGGTACAAAACCGATGAATACCTTTGGAGAAAAATGACGGGATCATAACCATGACACCACCAATTACCAAGTAAGAATCCGCAATAATGGCAGTAATGGCACGGTTTGGGGACCATGAAACCGTGGTTCGCCTCTATTTTGGATGGTCATTCCCACAAGCGAGTGGGTCACAAGCCCGGGTATACCATTAGCACGATCCCAATAAATCAAAAAGTGAAAGGCCCAGGAGCATTCATCACCTTTCAGAAATTTTGGGTTACGCTCTTGATGCTCTGCATGATGATGTGTGATATTGGTTGATATGATCTGATCATCATATCCGACCATCATCAGATCCTTAATTCACTGGTCAGACCTTTGTCCCCTGAAAAGGACCCATCCCAAGAGAAAACACTTTTTCCAACCATCTTTTGGCAGGGGTTATATTAGTTCCCTGGAGGGTATCTGACATTTGTCTATCGATTGGGGGATTTTTAGGGATCTGATTGCTAATGAGGCAGTTGCTGCACCAGTGTTACTGTCGTGAGGCAATTGCTGCTGGTGTTCAGTACCAATAGAACATTGCACTCCATGATTTTCATGTATGTATTTGCTACATGGTGTACGGTGCCGGATGCAATGCAATGTGTATGCGTTGCATGACGGTTACATACAATCTGCATAACATAGTTGTAAATGACATGCGCACCGTATATACACACATGTATGTATGCATACCTTATGGCGCCGTCACTCACCACTCACATGGGTCAGCACCAGTGCCACAAACACAGGATCAGGAATTTTATGATACGTGCAAGGGAGCAGTTCTATCTACTGTAACATGTTTTTAATTATCAATGCGTGGCTACTTGCTAAGGGTGTACCTTGAAGCAGCTGGTGCAACCAATCCTGGCTTTCGGATTCCTTTGGAACCTATCCATGCAGTAGCTCAAAACAAGAGAAACCAACGAACCCGAATGCAAATCACGTTCTGTGAACTTCAGTAGAGTGCTACTCCTGTCACGAAAAACGAAGCTACGTCACATGCGAAACGTCCAAAAATGATGCCAAGTGTAAAGTGTAAATTGTGGAGCGTGGAGTGTGAAGAGTAAAGTGTAAAGTGTGGAGTGTAAAGTGTGGAGTGTAAAGTGTAAAGTGTGGAGTGTGGAGTGTCAGTGTAAACTGTGGAGTGTGTGGAGTGTGGGAGTGTAAAGTGTGGAGCGTGGAGTCTAAAGTGCAGAGTGTGGAGTGTAAAGTGTAGAGTGTGGAGTGTAAAGAGTAAAGTGTAAATTGTGGTGGAAGTGTATAGTGTGGACTGTGGGAGTGTAAAGTGTCGGGTGTAGAGTGTGGAGTGTAGAGTGCGGAGTGTGGAGTGTAGAGTGCGGAGTGTGGAGTGTAAAGTGCTGAGTGTGGAATGTAAAGTGTGAAGTGTAAAGTGTAAAGTGTGGAGTGCGTGGATTGTAAAGAGTAAAGTGTGAAGTGTAAACTGTGGAGTGTGGAGTGTAAAGTGTAGAGTGTGAAGCGTGGGAGTGTAAAGTGTGGAGTGCGTGTAAAGTGTGGAGTGTAAAGTGTGGAGTGTAAAGTGTGGAGTGTGGAGTGTAAAGTGTAGAGTGTGGAGTGTAAAGTGTGGGGTGTCAAGTGTAAAGTGTGGAGTGTAAAGTGTAGAGTGTGGAGTGTAGAGTGTACAGTGCGGAGTGTGGAGTGTAAAGAGCAACGTGTAAAGTGTAAAGTGTAAATTGTGGAGTGTGGAGTGTAAAGTGTGGAGTGTGGAGTGTAAACGTGGAGTGTAAAGAGTAAAGCGTGGAGTGTGGAGTGTAAAGTGTAGAGTGTGGACTGTAAAGTGTGGAGTGTGTGGAGTGTGGAGTGTAGAGTGTGGAGTGTAAAGTGTAGAGTGTGGAGTGTAAAGAGTAACGTGTAAAGTGTAAATTGTGGAATGTAAAGTGTGGAGTGTGAAGTGTAAAGTGTGGAGTGTAAAGAGTAAAGTGTGGAGTGTAAAGTGTAGAGTGTGGAGTGGAAAGTGTGGAGTGTGGGAGTGCGGAGTGTAAAGTGCAGAGTGTGGAGTGTAAAGTGTAGAGTGTGGAGTGTAGAGTGTAGAGTGTGGAGTGTGGAGTGTGGAGTTTAAAGTTTGGAGTGTGAAGTGTGAAGAGTAAAGTTCAAAGTGTAGAGTGCGGAGTGTAAAGTGTAGAGTGTGGAGTGCAAAGTGTGGAGTGTCAACTGTAAAGTGTGGAGTGTGGAGTGTAAAGTGTTGAGTGTGGAGTGTGGAGCTACGCCTGCCACGCAAAACGATGCTATGTCACGCTTGAAACGTCCAAAAACAACGCCTTTTGCAACTTTTCCCATAGGTACGGCAACTTTTCGCCACGACATCAACACGTCCACATGTCACGAAGTGCCACGCCTGCCACGCAAAACGATGCTACGTCACGCTTGCAACGTCCAAAAACAACGCTTTTTGCAACTTTTCCCATAGGTACGGCAACTGTCTGCTACAACATCAACACGTCCACATGTCACGAAGTGCCACGCCTGCCACGCAAAACGATGCTACGTCACGCTTGAAACGTCCAAAAACAACGCTTTTTGCAGCTTTTCCCATAGGTACGGCAACTGTCCGCTACGACATCAACACGTCCACATGTCACGAAGTGCCACGCCTGCCACGCAAAACGATGCTACGTCACGCTTGCAATGTCCAAAAACAACGCTTTTTGCAACTTTTCCCATAGGTACGGCAACTGTCCGCTACAACATCAACACGTCCACATGTCACGAAGTGCCACGCCTGCCACGCAAAACGATGCTGCGTCACGCTTGAAACGTCCAAAAACAACGCTTTTTGCAACTTTTCCCATCGGTACGGCAACTTTCCGCCACGCGGTCGCGCTGCGAACGGTTGCGGACGGTTGCGGACGAAAAACACGGCGCCTCGCGAACACAGCTCCACCCCCAAAGGTAAAACGAGAACCCTTCGCTACGCATTCGGGAAAACAAGCACGTGCTTTTTGAACATGGAGTTCGATGGATAGGGCCATTTACCAAGGGAGATCACCTGAACCAACAAATCGTGATGATGACGTCTTGGTGGTGCTTTGTCCTGCCGCTCGGACATTTTGCCAAAGCTGGCTCCAGCAACACGGCGAAGTTGGGTGAGTCCGATTCTGTGGCCCAGGTGGGTGGCCAGGCGCTGCGATGGGTGTGATTTTGATGGTGTTTTGCTGCACGGCCCAGGCTTCATGGGAAACTGTTGCCCGGCAGAGGACATGACCTGAGGGAATTGAATGCGAAATTGACCAGAGGGATTTGACGCCACGCAAGTTGAGTCAAGCAGGAAGCCCACCACGAGAACGAGTCAGAAGTGGTCGTGGAGTCCCCGCAGACACAGCATGTGGGGGACCCAGAAGCAAATCAGTATCTAATCCCAAATGAGGCATGTGAAAGTATTCATTTCAGAGCCTCCCGTTTGCAGAATTCATGTCTACACGTCAATTTGGCAAAGGCCGTGATGTGAGTTGATCAGGCCGCTGTGTTTTCAGACATGCTGGTGCGGGGTCGAGTTCCGGGGCAGACTGCCATTAAATGATCAGTTGACACGGCAGTCTCAGCCGCCGTTTCAGGTCCAACCCTGCAAAGTGCAGCCGTTCAAGCAAGGACAGTGGTTGCCCAAGGCTCAAGTGGAGGCCGGGGGTTTGGATTTTTGGGGAGACCCTGCAGGGCTGGACACTTTGATCTTTGGCTCATGCCTTGGAACCTCATGTTATGCCATGTTGGTCCAATGAGTTTCCAACGCCTTTATGCAACTCATTCCCTTCATGTACATGCTGTCAGTTTGATTTTAGTGCCTCTGGTTCTTTTGTGACCGCCTCCTCCAGGGAACCTCTGTGTGGCCTTCGATGCTTGGCTTCGACGTCGGCAATTGCACTGTAGAGAAAACTTGTTGCACCACGTTCCAGAGGACTCCGGTCCCAGTGACGAAGGTAAAGAACCAGAGACAAAATCATGCATATGATGTGAGGACTTGAAACTTTTCCAAGCGCGAGACCTGCTTTAAAAATCTCTTTGGAACACTTGTACGTTTTGGGTGTATCAAACTCTTTTTGGTGCACTTGCAGAAGATACCTGTGTAACAGTACTGCATCCCCTGAGAGCACTAGTGCAAGATACCTGCACGAGGATCCATTGGAGCACTTTTCTGTTGTTTTGGTCGACCAATGTCCACCAAATGCTTGAAGGGTTGTGCGGGCGAAAACCATTTCAGTTCTACCACACTTCCTTCGGCCACGGTCAATCGCAGTAATCGCAGCCAAGGAACTCTGGCAGCACCACGTCTGGCTCTGGCTCAGATACCCGCTACTCGGTGTCGAGCTCCCCAGCGTGGTTGCAACTGTTTCACCTCTGGGGCTCCGATGCCCCCACTGAGCCAACTCCACTTTATGTGGACTCCATGAACCTGGCTGTGGAGTGGGTGTGATAACCGGCACAGGAACATGACAACACCCCAATCATTTCGAAGGTAAGCCTGTTGAAAGCAAGGAAGCTCTTCAATGTTCTTTTCAGAGACGACTCTGCACCACTGCGGCTCAGGGTAATTTCTGCCGTCACCACATGATCTCCTCATTTGGGTGCCTCAGCGAGCTTCCAAATCAACCACCCTTTGACGAAGATGCGATGAACGTAGTGAGGGCAGCTGTGTCACTGGTGCCAGCAGATATTGCATTTGCGCAGAATACGCGCGACTGCGGCAAGTGCTTGGCTATTGACGGTAGTGATAGTGACATGGTGTAGTTTGGGACACAACTTGTCGCCAAAATGCTGGAACGGAAAACTGGTCACGGATGAGTCGGAGTCGGTGAGCAAAGTCTTTTGAATACTTCCCTTTGGGTGCACAGTGTTCACCAATGAGCTGAGACACTTGACACGCACTTAGTGATGCAGGATACGCAGGTGCACCAGAGAGCAGCGGATCTCAAAGATACTCAATGATACTTGCACTCAAAGCACACCGCGCCAAATTGCTTGAACGCAGGTCCGGTGTTATTCCGCAGGATGGCATGTAAGGACTCATCTTATCATGAAGATTGCCAAGTCCATCCCGTCCCGCAGCTTTTTAGCTATTTGACGCGGCGCACCATGGGCGGCTCAAGGGCCAAGTCACAGGACAGCCTGCCCACGTAACCGGTTATCCCTTTAGTCTGTCTGATGCAATTTTTGGGCCCGATTTTACAGTTTTTCAGTCAAAAGCACTGGCAATTCCCAACCAATCCCGGTGCAGTGAAGCAGCCGTTTGAAGCTCTTGCTAGTGACTTTGGTCGCATTTGACGGTGCTTTGACGGCATTGTTTTCTGCGCTTCCTTTTCCTTGCTGCGGTTTCCATGCATTTCCATGGGTGCCAGGACCCAAACGCCGGAGAAGACCGCACTTGCACCTTGGCCATGGTTGCTGGAAGTGGCTGTTCATGGAAGGGGGGTGATCATTCATGGCCATTGAAACTAAACTGGACATCAATCATAGAAAATGGACAGTTAACTGAATTGAACTGAACAATGAATGAACATGATTCAATCATTGAAACTGAATCATGGAATCATCGAATATTCTAACAGGACCATGGCTCTTGGAGACTGAACTGGCGGTGCATTCTTGCACCGGCGCACCCTGTTCTCCTCAACCGGCAACCTGAGGCAGTTGCCGTGTGCCAACATTGACTTTGGGCAAAGCGTGAGAATGGTGGGTGCCATTCTCGAGCGACCCCAGCCTGCTTTTGGCTTGGGACTGCTTCTGTACCACATCAAATCACATTTCACACTGCATGACACCACATCACCTCAAGATGACATCCCTTAATATCATACCACATCACATCACATCATACCATAGCACAGCATATCCGATGATCGCATATTAAATGGCACCGTATCAACATTACATGACTTGACATGACTTGACATGACTTGACATAATCTGATATCATGCCTTTTACATACATACACTCATATATGCATACTCATATATTTACACGTATGCTGTGCATATATGCATACTTATGCATTATATATGTGAACGTGTATTTTGTCATGCGGGTGCCACACTGCCAACTTGTGGCCTGCCAGCCAGGCTGGGATCCTGGGACCCTTCGTGTGCTCCCGAGCTCTCCGCGGATGTGCGCCACGGGGGTGACACCGTGTTGCGCTTGGGATGATGATGTTGCAATGCGCACGAACAGATACATAAAAATAACATACACATGCATGTGCACACACATCCGTGCACACACACACACACACATATATATATATATACATGCACCTGCAAATATATAACTATATACGCATCACGCATGCTTCATGATGCATGCATGCACACTGGTGTGGATAGGTAGACTCGCAGACATTGGCACATATACACCATATACGCATGACATGCATCATAGACAAGTTGCACACATCAAGCATAGACATGCGATCTCTGCCAGGCTCAAGATTCAAGATGCGGGTCCCAAAGGCCAACTCTATTGGTCTGTACACGGTGCCGAGCCAAGCCGGACAGCTTCGGGGCCGGAGGACGATGTTGATACATCATGTTATGCAACATCGTGTCAACATATAAAACTATACGTGCACATAGTACATATCAACATAGTACATGTATGATCATCTATGCACGCATGCATGTGCAAATGCACCGCTATATGCATATGCAGAGATGTGTGTGCATATACGTAGCTCTATCTACTGAAATTGCGTGTACAATTGTTCAACCTAATGAAATTGGTGGCACGGAGTGCAATCTTGAGTCAATCTGAAGTACATAACCCAATGAATGGTGATACCCGTGCATGCATAACAATGGTAGTATGAAGCATGTAGTTTTTGACACGTGTCCGCTGATGACCATGTAACATTTATGATTTTATGAAATCTTCCAGGGCTTAGTGGTGCAGCTATGGTTCGAAATCCATGGCTAGCCATCTTTGTCATCACACAACCATCACACATGCAAGTATGTACATACAACCATGTCATAAGCATTACATGACCGTAATGAACCGACTGAAACCCAAGACACATGCATCCTAGAAGATCCTTTAGGCTACAATTTCAGTCTGAAGGTGAGTTTCAGCTTGAAGGCACTTCGGGCAGAATAAGAAACTGATGCCAAACACAGGCAGAAAACACAAACTCAGGCAGATCGTTGGAAATACAGGCTGAAAATCTCAATAGTTCAGTTTCATTCTGTATAGACACATGGCTCAAAGACAGCATTCACATGTTAAGTTCCCTTGGCTGAGACGAGGTGCCTCCCACCCTTGCTCTGCTTCACATGCCTTTCAATCTATGGCCAATTTAGAGTGAGAGATTTCTGATGCAAAGCGCTTCGGAAATGGGAAAAAATGCTCTTGTCCTTTGCACAGCAAAGGCATAGTTTCCTGCCTAGATTTCATGATGATGCGCTAATGTCTAACAAGTTTTGTTGATTTGGAGAAGGCTTGGTTTATGACAAACTCGGGCAGAAAAAGTCTTTGGGCATACTTTTCTGTATGGAAATCCGAAAAACCCGAACAAAGGCGAAAAAACCCACTAATCAGGCGAAAAAACCCGAAATGAAAAAAAAAATATGAGGCATCATTTTGGCCGATCAGAACGACTTTTTTCCATGAAATACCATGGAAGATCACCTTTTTTTTGTTTGACTTCAGGATTTGGCTGCAAAACGGTGTGAAGGCAGGATGAGCTTTGTAAGCAAGGCTTGGTCCTCTGAAACTGAGGGTTGAGAGTTCCTTTTGATGGGGCTAACTTGTTGGATGGACATATTGACACCATATGTCATTTTCTGTTTGCAGCATCTATCCACTAATGATCGCTAAATTTGTTTTGTTGATGTGTTTTGTTTTGTTGATGTGTTTTGTCTGGGTAAGATCTCTTGAATCTCAGGCTAGTTTGGTGTTTGAGCCAAATCAGCTCAGGCAAATTTTTTCTCTCGGGCAAGAATTCCAGTTCGGGCAAGTTTTTAGCCTGAATGGGTTCAGGCTAGCATTCCAGCCTATATAAAGATTTCATAGGTATATAAATATATATATATATATGTATGTATGTATATAGGCATTGCATTTGCAACACCTTGGCGCTGACATGCACATACCTGCATGCACACACACACACATGCATACACACATGCATACATGTGTTCATGGCGTACGCAGTATACCAGTGGTTCGAAACCCGCCACATATCAGCATTGCTTCTCCAGCGCCGAGGTTCCCCCCGACTGCACGGCGAACATTCGAATCTCAGTGTCATAGGGCCTGGCGGGATCACCCGGGAGATTGCCACATGGCCATGATATGCATGCATGTATGCATATATGCAGACGTATATGTAGATTTTGGCCGAAATACTATATAATAGCTTAAGACATGTAAATGATACATTTAGATTTAGATTCACTTGGCCATGGTTCATGACCTATGGCTGCCCATTTCTGGGCCCACCAAATAAGCTGACTATTCAGGGATTTTTTTTGGGATAGGTAGTGGGGCACCAGGGTTTGAACCATGGCCGCACCTCAGATCATCTCAGAATTCTCGAAGTGTTGTGTTTGACTGTGACACATTCTCGGACAATCTGCCTGATGCATGGATGAACCCGACTAGTTTGAAATATTGCCAAACATGGATAAAACATGGTCCAATTGGATCCAATTGGAGCATTTCGAGACTCATCTTCGGCTGATCGATTCGACTTCGGGCCCACATGGAATCAAAACAAAGTGATCAGAGATGACATGACCCGCCGCTGGGTTGACCATGCCATCGACCAAGGCCGCAGTTGTCCCAGGTCAGCCCAGGTCAGATGGTCAGATGGTCAGGATGGTGGTAGACATCAAGGCAGGTCGCAGTGAAGTCTCATGTGCTGTGTTTCATGCCTGCGTTCCAAATATGTGGAAATCACTGCGAGACTCGTGGCAGCTCCGTGACCGCCACGGGGTATCAACTTCCAACCGGACCGGGACTTTGTCGCAGTCATGCTGGAGCCATTACACAGTTTTCAGGGCTGGTCATGGTGATTCTCACCGTACAAGCCTTACAGAATCTCACCAGGTCTGGCACGCATCACCAGTATCACACCAGTTGACTTGATGTATATAAATCACATGAAGTCATGTACAGTATGCATGGAGATATATATAGATAGATATATAGATAGACAGATAGATCGATAGATCGATAGATCGATAGATAGATAGATAGATCGATAGATAGACAGATAGATCGATAGATCGATAGATCGATAGATCGATAGATAGATAGATCGATCGATAGATAGATAGATCGATGGATAGATAGATAGATGGATAGATAGATAGATAGGTGGATGGATAGATAGATAGATAGATAGGTAGGTAACAAATTATTTTCTTTGAGTGATCCCCACCATGAGTGTGATACAGATTTTGACATTCTTTCTGGCACAATTTTCTGGCAGTGAAGAGGAGGAGAGCACAACTCTCCTCCTCTTCCTCTTGGCATTCTATCTGACATTTTCGCTGACATATGCTCTGCCATTCTATATGACATATGTTCTGACATTCTATCTGACATTCTTTCTGGCATTCTTTCAGGCATATATTCTGACATTCTATCTGGCATTCTTTCTGGCATTCTTTCTGGCATTCTTTCTGGCATTCTATCTGGCATATCTTCTGACATTGTATCTGGCATCTACAGTAGTCTNCATTCTATCTGGCATTCTTTCTGGCATTCTTTCTGGCATTCTTTCTGGCATTCTATCTGGCATATCTTCTGACATTGTATCTGGCATCTACAGTAGTCTGGCATTCTATCTGGCATATCTATCTGACATTCTTTCTGGCATTCTATCTGGCATTCTATCGGACATGTATTCTGACATTCTATCTGGCATGTATTCTGACATTCTATCTGGCATTCTTTCTGGCATTCTTTCAGGCATATATTCTGACATTCTATCTGGCATTCTATCTGGCATTCTTTCTGGCATTCTTTCTGGCATTCTTTCTGGCATTCTATCTGGCATATCTTCTGACATTGTATCTGGCATCTACAGTAGTCTTGGTGGTTTTGGTCAAGTACCATGAGTTAGAACAAGGGCTGACATTTGAATGGCTTTGACTAAGCACCATGAGTTGCAGCAACGACTTACATTTGAACTAGTGGTGTTGGTCAAGTATCATAAGGTGCAATAACGGCTTGCATTTGAACTGGTGGCTTTGGTCAGGTACCATGAGTCACAGTAGCTATGAAGTTTTCGGGATGTTCATTTTTGGACATGACGTCCCACCACTTACTACTGTTGATGGAAGAAATCCTGCACCACTTTCAAAGGCCTACACTTGAAACCTCGTGCTCCTAAAAAATGTTGTTTGAAGACGCAGTGATCAAAATGGATTGGTGCGAGCGACGGAAATCCTGCACCACCTGTCAGCATGTCATTCAACATTGAGCTTGG
The DNA here is from genome assembly GCA_003297045.1 of Symbiodinium sp. clade C Y103. Classification (NCBI taxonomy): domain Eukaryota; class Dinophyceae; order Suessiales; family Symbiodiniaceae; genus Cladocopium; species Cladocopium sp. clade C. The sequence continues at coordinate 75,558 of BGPT01000265.1, read as the reverse complement.
GGGCACGGGGGTGCAAGTTATGCATTGGCAAATGTATCTTTATAGAGGTGGTGCAGGATTTCTTCCACCCACCGTATCACATACTCAACCGTTTCAAATCGCGGCATATCACTGGGACCAGAGATTTCAATGGATGGGCCATACATACTGCATGATCAGAGGCAAGTCAAATCACATTTTATCCCAGAATCCGGTTGCCAGTTGGCTTCTTCCAAAGCTTCCAACAGTTGGTCTCGCTCATGACCCTTTGCTAACCACTGCTTATGCACCGACTCTGGTGCATTAAGTTTACCAGAGGGTTTTCTTTCAAAGAGCCGGCAAAGTCTGTTGAGCTTCGCTGCCATGGTGACTTCCCCATCCGTGTCAGACCCCGAGCCAGGAGCCTCAGGCTGCTTTGGACGAGGAGGCTGGAGATGGGGCCCCATCTCTCTCTGTAACGCTTCAAGTCGGGCTTGCAAAGTGGCATTGGCCTGCCATAAGCATGGTGCATCATGGGGTGGATTTTTGTCATGTATACGACCGTGCACCCCTGGTAAGGTGATGCAACGTGATAAATAACTTTTGAGCACAAAGAGCTGCATGCCTCACTGAACATTGGAAACATTGATCATTAGACCCATGCATGCTATAGTTGGTTAACAGAGTTCGTACAGCAGACATCGTGGCGCAGCTGCTATAGTTGATCCAGGTCATCGTGGGGCAGCTGCTGAAGTGGCTTCTGAGGTATTTTCTGGACTTGACTGGTGTATCAACCTTGTTCTTTGGGGTGGCGGAGCCTGCCCGAGTAACCTTTGGTCTTGATGTTGCCTTTTCTTCTTTGAAGCTTCAAGCTCAGCATCCGTAGCCTCAAACAAAGAATGACCCAAGGACGATCATCATGACGATCATCGCACTTTTGGTGGCCAGACCTTATGCATGCCAAGATGGTGGAATAGTGTCGCCAATTTCCTCAGGTTCCAGGAGGCGCTTGGATAAAGTGATAAGATATAATAAGGGTTCACCCAGCTGACAGATTTTGAGGTATGTGCATATACATATCGAAATCTACCTAGCATAACACCATGTTTCTAACTATGTGCTAGTAAGAATCGGCCTGTCAAGCAGCGGCTTCCTTCCTCAGAGTTATGATCTCTGCTTTAAACTCTGAGGGACTCCCTCCAAGGATTTGGGTGACTCATTCTTCTAAGGGTCAGTGGTCAGGGCAAAAAGGGATCGATACCTTGAACTCATATCCACAAACTTCGAGACGTAGGCTCCTGTAGCTTTCTTTCTAGCTCTTTGGATGTGCTGATCCACGATTTTGCGTCTCAAATATGGAAAAGCACCGGGAAACCCATGGGCCCATGGGGGAAATATGGCGGGAAAGGTGGAAAACAGTTCAAACTGGCCGGAACTGGCCGAACACCCATAGAAATGTAGTGTGCAAAATGCACGCGCATGGATATCTTTGGGATATATGGCAGGAAGTGGTTCAATGTGGCGGCAAACCATTTTCAAATTCCATGCCTGGAATTCGGAACAGCACAATTTTTTACGGGAAATCATGAAACATTCGTGGGACATGTTTGGAACACTTTTGGAATTTAATGGAGCTGGCGGGGCATCTTGCATGAATTCCACGGTAGATCTACCGAACACATTTTCTTACCCCCTGTGGTCGGCCTTGTCTACCTTGTTTGGCGCATGTTGTAGTTTTTGTGAGCAACATGTGTTCGACGTTTTCAGGATTTTAGTGTCAGATGTTTGGGGGGATGAGGGAGACCAACGGGATTGCGATTTAATTTGTCTTCATAGCATACTGGAAATTGGGTCACTTGTTTCTTTGTTTCTGGTTGTTTGCTATTTTTGGTCGATCTGTTTCTGACGCCAGGTATTCGGTATTCCATGTTGTGGGGGGGTCGGTTTAGCAGTGTCTCATGTCGTTGTACCTTGCGAGACTCTGAGGTGCAAGTGGATGCCAGTTATGAAAACTGAGGTGAACCGAGTCATGATCGCCTGCAGCTATGATGCGGGGTATTCAGTGTGGAAGACATTTGGTTTCTCTTCTCCCTGGTAACCTGCACAGGAGAGAAGATTCAGACAATTCGTTTCTCTTCGCACTTGCAAGCTTTAAAAGAGAGAAGGCAAAGACAATTCGTTCCTGTTCTCACAACGCGGGGAGAAATTTGTACTTCTGGTTGGCTCCCCCCCAACCAGGTGTCCTCGATTCGCCTCCCGCCAGTTGTCTTTCAAGCCCCTTCCTTGTTTATCCTTGTTTCTCAGGCTGGTGTTTCCTGGCTTTCTCAAAGTTTCCCGTCCATTCCCCAAAAAGTTTCTCCTGTTCTGGTTTTCAATTTGGCGGTCGGTTGGCTTTCTGGATGTTGCCTGTCACTTGTCTTGCACCGTATGTCTTCCTTAACGCTCAGGGTGCAGGGCCTGCAACTAGTGCAAAACATTTCTGGCATCAACAATCGCATGTGCTTGTTTGAAGTTGATGCATTGGCAGATTTCGCGCCCAAGGCTCGCTTTGACGAACCATGGATGCACAAGGATCAACGGACGTTTGGCGTGTCTTGAGGCCTTAAAGGCAACGCCCAGAAGAGCATGGTGCCCCTTCCAGACGTGCCGCAGGTTTGGGATCTCAACGTAGCTGTGCGATGCTTCCACCCCCACGGGATCCCAGATTTTCAGGGCAGATCGAACTGATCCTCATCGGTGACTTGCCCTGGACAGGGACAGTCATGGGAGGTGCCACTCCTCAGAGTGCCCCAATAGTGCTTTGATCCATCCCCAGCGAATACTTCACGATGCTCTTCAGGCCAAGATTGTTGAGACTGTGATGTGTTCGGATTGCTTTTTGGAAAAACATGTGGGATATAAGTGGGTGAGTCATGGAAATTTTGGAACGGAACGTGTTGTATTCAAGATTCTTGGAACCCTTGGGCAGGGTTTGGAACCATGCTGGCAATTCACTCGGCTCGAGCGACAAAACTGACAAACCAATGGTATTTTTGATTTAGGGGAGTGGCAGTAACAAAGAGGAAGGCTTTTCATCCATGGGCAGCAATATCGTGCAAAACTGCGTAAGTGAGCAGTGTTATCACGCTGGACATTGCAGGCGATTATCCAGATGTTGCCCATGTGATTTAGCGATATGGCAAGGCAGGGAATAGGGAACCAACATAGGAAGCATCATGACATGTTTTGAAGCACCCAAGACCTGAGGCACATCACAACATTCACTTGGCAAGAGAAGTTCAACCACCTCATGTTATTGAGGACGATGTCAGTGTCTTGTTGCCTCCGGCAGGTGTTCACTGATTGGCTCCGGCAGAGTCTGCAGACTGGAGGATAGCTGCGCGTAGCTGGTAAAGTTGAGCCTGGCAAGAGGTAGCTGCTTTGCCTTTTACATCAGGGCATTTGGTGGAGATATCGAACGATAAGCTCTGGACGGTGCATGTAATGTCTTTTATACTGTATTTTCTGTATTCTTATTGCACTTTCACTTTTGATGCCTTGCGGGGTATTCGCTTTTTTTTCGGGTAACCTCATGTGACCTCCATAGGTCAACATTACCATCGTGGCAACTTACAGCTAGTTGGGGCTGTGGAAACCTGTGCCCCCATGGTCCAAAGTGGTTGTGCATCCCGAAAGCTATTGTCAAGTTCCGCAAGTATTGTCGGGAATTTATTTCTGAGTATCCTTTGTTCCTCGAGTGTGTTGCGGGTGTTCCCGGAGTGTTTTCCTGAGTTCCTCATTGGCTCTCCTATGTTCCCCAATTATTTCCTTGTGTTCCTTACGTGCTCCCTGGTTTCATAGAGTATCGCCGCTATCGCTGTGCCTATTTGCCCCTGATGTGTCTCAAGAGTTATTTGGGTGTTTCCTCATGTTCCCTCATTGCTTTCTGTGACAAATCCCGGTTTCCTTCTTTGGCCTCCTTTGAGTCCTGACTGTTACCTTGAGTTTATTTCTAGTTCTGCCCTTGACTTCCCTATGGGCACACTTCAGGCACCCTGTGTGCGGTCCGTTATTTGACCTTTTTCCAGGTGCAGTCAATGGACGGCAGCCGCGACCAAAGAGCTCGAGGCAGAAAGTGAAGGCCACGGAGTGAATGGTCAGAATTCGGGGTTGGTGAGCACCCATCCCGTCAAGGGAAGGGCAAATACGATGTTGTGCACCAAGGAGTGTTGGGGCCACGGCATTTGAGAGACCACACTTCATGAGCATTTATCGGGATGGAATAATGAGGCGTTCGGACCCGTAAACAAAGGTGTCCTTTTAAAATGGAGGACATGGCCATGCCACAGGAGTGGAAAACGAAGGCGTCCTTTTAAAACGAAGGATTCTGAGATATTCCAGTTTACGCAGCGGAGTTTTGGAGATGGCTCATTTGCATGCAGCCTTTTGGATCAACGCTTGTTATCAATTCGACTGCTTCCCCAGTGACAACCATGGTGGTCGTTGAGCTGGCCCCTTGTCCAAAGATCCCACCATTTTCAGTGACATGTCAGGCCACTGGCAGCTCTTTGTTGATCCAATTTTCCCATGTTGGCCTTGTTGATTTCCAAGGCTAGTGGTTCTATCTTTTCGAAACTCGCCTGTGTCATCCAACTCGTGAGCTCCACCTTCATTGGAGCTCTCGCAGTTCAGGAGCGGAGGGGGGTCAAGGGTACAACAGCCAGCATCCAGCAACATTCCTGAGATGTTTCCCTGTTTGAGGGGTCGCGCGCCGGTTCATTGTGTGTGTGTGTGAGGCACCTTCGCCCATCAGTTTTGGCCAGGAGCACTTTAAGTCAGAAGAAGAGCGGTTTAAGTCAGAAGAAGAGCGGCGCAAGCGCTATGCAGATTTCATCTGGGCCGGCGCTTACACGGAGGCCAATACCGCGCGGTCTCAACTGTGTTGCAGCCTTGCCTGTATCCCACAAGACCCCGAACAAAGCACCCATGGCAGGAGCCGCTGTTGCCATCCCTGGGTTCCCGTCTTGGTGGGGGTCTCTTCGGCGAGGTCTATTTGGCAAACAGCTTCTCGGCAGCAGGACACCGTGCACCTGTGGGGTCCTCCCTCTTAGCACTTGCAACATCCCTAAGGATATGGCCGCCAGGTGGCTGTCAAGCTGCCGCGCCGTGGTGGCCCCATGCCACCGGAGCCCGTGCTTGCTGTGGAGTTCATAAGGGCATGCAGAATTTGCACCTCGACCAAGGGGGTGGGCAGTGTGCGTCCTACAATCCACGGTAGTGGGGTCAAATGCACCGCAGAGACACTTAAGTTGAGATAATCGGATGCAATGTGTAAGGGGGCGTGCGGAATGCTGGTGCTAGCACTTCGAATGCTCGGGTAGGGGGTTTGCTCTTCATGCTCCCTGTGAAATGTTGCATTGAGAGTTCTCTTCCGAATGACTCTGGGCTTCGGGCCGCCAGGTCACCCCAACATCGTGAAGCCCTTGGAACGCATTGCCGGGGCCACCATTTGGTCATTTGTCGGTGGCGAGCCCTGGAACCTCGCTCTTCGCACAAGTGGAGTTTTTCGTTGCCAGGCTCGCATGATTGCGGCCGCCCATGGTGCTGGGAATCGCTCAGATGGGATGTGTGCATCAAAGAGCTGCTGCATCACACTGAACTCTCTTTTGAAGTTGAAAGCTTTGTTACGGTGAAACATCGTTGGTGCAGGCTCTATGCACGCAGGTGTTTTCCAACACATTTGTTCATTTCAACCGTCGCACCGAAGCAGAACTGCTAGAGCTCGGTGCTGCCCTGTTAGGTGGCCATGCAGATCGCCTCTGTCGTGCGCTATTTGGCCCGCGTTCACTTCATCATGTGGGACGTGCACCAAGATGACGTGTTGGTTCGGCGCGATGGCCACGTGACCTTCTTGGACATCTTCATGGGGCCGTGCGAGTACCTTGTTTCAACAGCTTTGCAGGAACAAGACTTGTCTCCAGGCTATCCAGGTTTTGGCTGAATGAACATGTGTGAATTTTGTTTGCTTCCGTGTTGGATTTTGGCCGTGTCATTGGGTTTTCCCTTGAAGCGCATTCCAATCTGCACCCTTTTGCTGGGCCAAACCTCATGACCCAGGAATACGGGCTGCTTGTGGTCCCTCCCTCCCAGTTTGCGAGTGGGAGGGCCCCAACGCATGCCACTCAGATGCAGATCGGTGCGGTCATCCACACTAATGATCAACAGTAATAGAGTGCTAATGCATTGATAGCCGGGAATCACGTGGAATCATCCATTCATCATCCATAACTTGTCCATGAATTACCCGCAAATTACACCCTAAGCGTGCTTACGGGATTCTCCATTACATGCGTTGAGGCACCCACTACCACCCCACGATTCAACCTGATGTTGGCATATGACAGGATTCTGTAGCTATCGATTATGTCTTTGAGGTGCTTGCTGAGTTGAGGTGCTGTTTGCCTTGCCTCATCTCTGAGCGGCTCTGAGGCAACGGCTGCAAGCACTGGATGCTCCTGCTTGGCATGTGAACGGCTTTGTGGCAGGAATGTTCTTGTGGAGCCTGGCCGTGGTGGCGGATGCTGAGTTGCATTTGCCACTGGCGGGGCTGCAACAAATTGATCAGCATTGGCCAAGTGGTATCCAAGTGGTGGTCAAAACCGCTTGTTAGTTGGCACCGCTTTTGGTTTTTCACGGCTGGAATGCATGAAATCTGTAAGACCTAGCAAGCCATCACGCAGGGTGCACCAGCCACCGCATCGCATTGCAGTTGTCACACACATGGTGCATGGATACACTTACTTGAAATTAGATTGGAGCGGTGCTCTGAGGACAGGTGCATACATAGATTACATAGATCAAAAAGTGGTTGGATTGGCGATGCGTGACTGCCGTGCGAAAAGGGCCACCGCATGGTTAGTTGATTATTTTTTCTATACGTGCATCTTTGTTGGTCACCTTACCTTTTCTCTACGTCCAATTTTTCTACTGCACAAGTTTTTCACATCTACCTCGCCATCGCCCTGCTGTGCCGGACTCTTGCTGCACCTTTTTACCATTCGGAAGTTTGACTTCTAAACCTCTCTCGGTAACAAGTCACGGATATTGATGGTGGGACATTTGAGCACGTGTTATGGTTGAGTGCGTTTACTTTCAGGTTGGAATTCTCTGACCCATCAAGAGTGCTGTTCCCTCAAAAGGTGCGGAAAAGCGATAGGTGACAGTGAGCAGTAAATCATGTGATGGGGGTAGTTCATGGGTCTCGGTTTAGGCTGCACTGATCAATGGATCAACGTTCTGGCCCAAGACCCCAAACCCGGCAGCGATGGGCAAATACTAATGTACCATTTTTACCATGCAGTCATTCGGTGATACCGGTCATGCATTGTAAATCTGGGCAAGGAACCCGCAATGTGCTAACCGTGACTGAGCCCTCAACGGCATGAAGCTAAGGATGTGGACAAACTGGATGGCACCGTCCGTGTGCCTGGTTACCATTTGCCGCAGCTACTGGCGGAGACACACAGCGCTTCACCTGCCTTGCTGGCGGCAGCGTTGCAGGAGGTTTTAGGCACTCAGCCGGTGAGGCCGCCCCCACCGAGTCTGCCACCGCCTCCGGCGTTGCCGCCTCCTCCGCCACCATGTTAAGAGTGGCAAGAGGCAATGTCCTCAACTGGAAAAGGGACAATGATCCTTGAGTGGCGCAGAAAGACATGCTTTGCAGGGCGGGCTTGATGAGTCGTTGAGTCGTCATTTCGTCGTTCTTGATCTTTTGGTCTTGTGGTTTGCCGCCAGGGCTTTCTCCACAGAAGAAGCGCGGAAGCCCAACAGCCAGCCAGACGAAGTCAGGAATTGGGAGATCACGGTGGTTATTGGTGGTTCTGGTCCATGATCTGTCCAGTTTTCATGGCTACCCAAGCGATCCCAAACGTGATGAATATCAACTGAATCCTTTGTCAAGCGCTCCGGGTACTACCGGAGGGTGGGGGATGTCAAAGCGTTTGTGAGAGCCATTCCGGTGAACTCCAGAATCTCCACAAAGGGTTGTTTTACTTTTTTTGGTTATGTCACGATTGTTTGGTCTTTTTCTTATGGTAACTAATTGGTATTTGGTTGTTGTTTAATGCTGATTTGGCTTTCTTGATGCTCATTTGAGTGCGATGTGATGATTTCTTGATGATTAGTAAGTTGGTTCTTAGCTGATGGCCGTGCTTTGAGATCATTTGAAGACGAGCTTATGGTTATTTAAACGTTAGTGATTGTTATCTTAACTGGTGTTCTGTCATGTTATGACTCACTGACTGTTATTTGGTGGTTTTGCTTGATGGTCACGTGGTGGTGACTTGTCGGTCATTGAATAGTTATTTTGCTTTTATTTCATTGTGTTTTGATTTTGTTGGTGGTTGTTATTCGGTGATTAGCTGCCGGCTTTGCTAAATGGTCATTCGCTGGTTATTTGATGCCCGCTTATGTGATAGTTATTTGATTCGTAGTTGATGTCATGATGTGATGATTTAGTGGTTATTGTTTTGTTAATTTGACAGTCTTTAGTTCATGTTTGGTCGCTGGTTATTTTCTTTGATGGGTAGTTGGTGATGACTTGGTGGTTTGCTTCATGGTCATTTGATGGTTATGTGATGCTTCTTTCATCTTATTTCCATGGTTACTTCAGTGTCATTTTGCAGATGTTTAATAGTGACCTTCTGCCCTCTTCATTAACTTTGTCATTGTTATTTCATGGCTATTTCATGATTATGTCAAAGTTGTTGCATTTTGATTTGATTTTCATGGCTCTTTGATAGTAGATTGGTGGTAATTGATGGCTGAATTAGTAGATGTTTTGTTCTTGGTTAGTCCGTGGTTAGTTGATGATTAGTTGGTGGTTTTGGGTTCTCGGCGCATGGTTGTTTTTATTTTTTTGATATAATGGTTATATTTGACGGTTCTTCCATTGGTATTTTCGATGGTTACTTGCTTTGTAGTTGTGCGATGGTTATTTCATGCTTATCTCATGGTTGGTTTGTGGTAGGTGATGATTCGGTTAGTTGCTGGTTGTTTGATGGTTTTGGACAGTTAGTCAATTAATTCAATGCACCTCGGACAGGTGTTGACACCATCTAAATTCCTTTGTGTTGAGTATTTATCTTCACTTCTTCCATGATATGGTTTACATTGTTGATTGTTATGCCGTGATTCCTTACATGGAATCAAGCTATTAATCACCATACCGATGTGATACTTACTTGGTATTTGTCCATCGTATCGCTGCTGCGCCATTGTTGACCACCACAGGTCACTGCACAACTATTGTTCGATTCCTAATCGCTTGTTATACAGCTACCCCGCCGTTTCGGCATCACTCACCACCACCCCGACTCGTTGACTGATTTACCGTACCTACTATTTATCACACCATGCCTCCTGCAACGATCACAACAGCACCAGGTGTCATACATCAAAAATGATGCCCTTTATTGCACCACCTTTGTGCTGTTGGTATGTGTTTTTGCTATATAAGCAATTTTCCGGCTACCCCTATTTATAACCTATGCTATGCCTCCACGTTACACCTATTGGTTCACCATCATCAACATTTTTGTTGTCCTCGTTGTTCTCTCTCACTTTCCTCACCGTGCTGAGGTCCCAGTCCACAAAAATCCTCGTTGATTGGTGACGGGTATGCGATGGATCCGCTTGGCATCACCAATGGATCGACAACAGCGTTTGATATCACCGGTATTGGTCCATCAATGATGCCAGATATCATGCGCCATCAATTCTGATCGCAAATGATCAATTGTTGATCCAGCACCGCTGTTGACTGTTGAGTGGTGCGTGTTGCGTGGCAACCGCCAAGACCAACTATCTCCAAAATTGTGCAGGTGAACGCCCTAAACAGCGGACTATTCTATGCATGTTTGTGATGTTTACTAGGGGTACAGGGTGCTGACTCACGCTTGCGCATGATGAAAACATGCCCTAGTTGAGGGTTTGCGGATGGTGCACAGTAGTCAAAGGAATTTTGAAATGACATTTTGAGAATCATTCTTCCTGGTGCCAGTGTTCGTACAAGCAATCCATGATCTGTCAAGCATCATCAGGAGACGCTTGCTACAGTTGATCAAGGCTGATGATTAATTACGATGCATGAAATAGCGGCTTGTGATGCAGTGGTGGTTAATCACGAGAAACTGTGGTCAAGGTAAGCCACAGGTATTGTGAGCTTTGCTGGGTTCGGACACAGTGATTGACTATTACGACTCGTGGTATACAATGATCACGTTTAATGAATATGGACAAACCATGATGTGTTTGCAACGGCTATGACCAATGGCGACACCGTGATGAATTATGAAGAATGCACAATGGTTGAACTCCACAGATTGTGACCAAATATGATACACTTATGATCAAGGTTGTACGAAAGTATGATAAAGTATGGCCAAGAACGATCAAATATAATAAACTACAATGAGTTGCCAGTAACTATGATAAGTTCTAGATGCGATTGAGATCAGCCGGTCATGTGATACGTACAATCAAACAAGGTAACCAAACATGATGAATTCTGAATGCTGAATTTCGATTGATTATACTGACAATTTGTCACCAAGTATGATCGCTTGTGATCACCTAATTCTAAGCAACTGCAAGCAATTTTGGTGAATGATAGCAAGTTACGATAAACTATGATGGACTTTAATTGATGATCCAACCTGGGGTTGATTATGATGAACTAAGATTCATTGGTAGGATCATTATGAACGCGTTGGTGATCATGATACAGTATGATATGAAAATTCTTTGCGATCACATCGTCGATTGTGATCAACCATGAGGAATCTAATTAAGCATCATTTGGTACATAGCCATTGGGATTTAGATTGAGGTGAGTACTGTTATCTTTGGTTCGCCTGAAAGTGAACCCACAAGCCAGCATTGCCACCCCAAGCCGCCTACGGCCAACGCCCAAGCTCCCTCACGTTTTTCTTCTTGACCTTGTCTGGCTTGAGGACTGTGCTCTTGCCATGACCACGCTGGAAGGCATTGGCATCCAGAGTGATGTTTTGGTGGGGCATGTCAGATTGAATTTGGTGGGTTTTGAGAGGGAGGCCTTGTGCATCTGAGGACCATCCTTTAGTCCCGTATTTGCTAAAATTCGATTGGTAAAATGTCATTTTAGTGCTGAATCCATGTTTGTGCTTTTGGTTTGCGACGGTCTGTGTTACTGGACCCCAACGCACAGTTGGCCGTTCCCTGCCAGGCACAGGTTCAGGTTCAGCTTCATTCGGCACTGGGGCAAACCTGGGTCCGCCCTGTCCTTCTTCTGAACATCCAATCCCAAGTTGAAGGACTCTGAGGCAGTAAGGCGGAAGATGGATGGGTTTCCTTGACCTTTGGATGTGGATTGCTTTTGGATGATCTTTGCAATGAGGATGTTTCATTTTTGACCTGCTGCACTGTTTCCACACAGATCCAGGTTTGACACGCAGACACAAATTTGAACACTTTTATGTCACTTGTGGCTCGACCAGGTGCTTTGCCCTTCAGTAACTGGCGTCAAAGATTTCGACGATTTCAAGTGAAGATCGGCACGCTGCCTGGTGGCTGAGAAGATCTTCAGCCTGAGCTGCACTCGAATTGATCGCCTCCAGACATCATGCACATTCAACAGGTTCCAACAGCATCAAGAAAAAGCATTTCCAATCTTCGCACTAGAGCATAGCAGGAGGGAACAGGGAAAAGGAAATAGTCATCTTCATCGGCCGGTTCCAGATCCCAGCGGTTCCAGTGCCACCATAACAGGTAACCAGGACGATGGTTGTGATGGTTACCTACTGCAGCGGTAACTGGGATGTCTTGAGGATGTTTTAATCAAAACCTGCCAGTGCTGTGGGTCGGATGCCAGCCTTGTCATCAAAAGACACGGTGTGGTTCAACCTTTGCATTCAGTCCGACTGGTGGTGCAGAAGGTTTTTACATATCCTCATTTGATAGCAGATGACCGTTGAACACTGCTTTTGACTAGGTACAACCCGCAAAGGTCCTTTTGCCTTTTGCCTTACTTCGGTTTCGCAATGGGTACCGTTGCATTTGATATCATTTTCCAAAGGGCACTCGCTGACATGTGTGGCAACTGACGTGGCTTCAGCAGCATTGACCTGGCAGCAAGATTGATAGAAACACGCCTCGAAGGTGTGGAAATGACCGCTTCTGAGTCTCAATCACTGGACTTCATGTGTCCAGTGCATCCAGTGCATCATGTCCTTGCCACCGAACCACGGCGTGCAGATAGCATAGGTGACATAGATCAATTCCAGCCTGGTAAAGGGCAACCAAGTGAGAAAAGAATCGTTTGGAAAGGCTTTGAAGCATGCAGGGGCACTATCCAGAAGCTAGAGTGTTTGGTTTGACTTCCGGTTGAGCCGGCCTTACCTTCCAAGTTTGCATCAGCCTGTTTGTAACCCACCAGAGCGGAGACGGATGCCCTGGGATGCGGCAGGTCATGGCAGGTCTTTCTGGCAAGGAGCACCGGACCCGCGAATGGACGCAAGTGAACATGTATTTCACGTGTTGTCAATTGTTTTCATGGTGTTTCATGATTCATGATTTTCCGTGCGACGAACTCCAGGGGACACCAACAATTTCTGTGCCCCAGTGTCAAGAGGTGAATCATCAATGGCTGGTGCGGTTGATGCAGGACCACCTGTCGCTTGGAACCAAAATGTCAAGATGCGCAGCCGCAGCAACTCACTCACAGGTAGCTCCTCGAAATTTGACACAGTGCAAGTATGTTGGTGGGACCTCAGCATGGCCAGGTTAATAGGCCAGACATGTCATGGTTCTTGGAATTTGCATGATGCTGCAGGTCTTATTGTAGATTGTTTGGGGCGAAAGAGGCTTATAAGCCAAACATTGGACTTATAGAAAGGTACAGCTGCAGTCAGTCACCAGATGATAGCCAAGAAGTACGCATGTGCGAGAAAAGGAAAAAGCTTCAAAACACCGTGTTTTCCTGGATGTTTCATGTCGATCCAGTCGGAATGTCAGCTCGCTTTCGCTGCGGGATGCAGAGAGATCGGCGGCGAAAAGTAAAAGGCGTTACAATGCGGTTTGCAGGTCAGAAGTCTCAAGTTTGAAGGTCCACAGTGCAGCGTGCGTGGCAGGTGCAAGAAAGTGGCAGGCTGCAGAAAGTAGCCAAAACCTAGCTTGCAGAACGTTGCTAAAACGCCGGCAAACCTGAGACACTTGAAGACTGACTCAAAGCTACATTTTCCAATGGGCAGTGCCTTGGAGCTTTGACTGCGCACAGGGTGGCATTTGTCAATGGTTGCAAACGGGCATGGAGTTGCCAGCGTGAATCTTGAAGAATTTTGGTAGAATTCCATGCCGGTATCTCGATGCTTGGCACCCTCAGCGGAATTAAACTGATCAAACGCAGCTGAGGGCAGCGTTGGTTGAGTGAAGGTGCAACTGCCGCTGACATTTGCATTTTTGCATTTGCGCTTTGTGATCTTTGTGCAGTCCAATGTTGGACACCATGCAAGCCTTCCAAACTGAGCACGCAGGTGCGGTATGATGTGGGAAGCTTCCCAAGATTCTGGGAATTCCCGTATTATTGGTTGTTATCCCATTATTGTTGGTTGTTATCCCATTTTCATCTCTGGCATTGTTGGTGGTTATTCCCATTATAATTGGTTGTTATTCCCATTATTTTTGACTGCTATTCCCATTATAATTGGTTGTCATTCCCATTATTATTGGTTGTTATTCCCATTATAATTGGTTGTTATTCCCATTATTATTGGTTGTTATTCCCATTATTATTGGTTGTTATCCCATTATTGTTGGTTGTTCTCCCATTTTTGGTTGTTATCCCATTTTCATCTCTGGCATTGTTGGTTGTTATTCCCATTTTCATCTCTTGCATTGTTTGTTGTTATCCCATTTTCATCTCTGGCATTGTTGGTTGTTATTCCCATTCTTGTTGTATCATCGTCATATTTCTCTTCCCTGTCCCCCTCTTCATGACGTGCGCCCACAGTTTTCTCGGCTTCTTGCAGGGGTTCAAGTCATACACACCTTCAGCTGTCCTATACCACCATGCTGATCGCATTTCTTTCCGATCACCACAACGCGCTGGCTTTACCAACCATGCTGGGATATTGCCATGGAGTTAAGCTTCGCTACATTTCGCTACGGTGTGCGATGTCTTACTGATAGTGCGGTTTCAATCCACTTCATGCTTTGCATCTCAATGGGCTGGCCCTGGTCTGCCAATGGTCTGCCAACGATCCAATGAACATATTTAGCAACATCATGCAACATCTAAATCCAAATTCAAGATGGATTCAGAATGAATGGTGTGTGAATAGGTTATGAAGAAAGAGATTATGTTTCAAGGTGGAGTGATGTGAAAAGTCTTTGCTTTCCTGTCGGTATCTGCACGCTGTCCATCATCTCAAGGGTGAATGGGGAAGAACAAATGGTGTCCGGCACCCAGCATCTCAGAGAGTCTGAACTTTGAAGGGATGCGTTTGGCATGGCAACAGATTGCCATATTTCAGTGATAGTGATTTGAATGCTTGACAGCAATGTCTGGCACTGTCCTGGACAGAACAGGTGATGTTCATATATGATGTTCATACATGATGTTCATAAATAATGTTCATATATGATGTTCATATATGATGATCATATATGATGTTCATACAAGATGTTCATAAATAATGTTCATATATGATGTTCATATATGATGATCATATATGATGTTCATATGTGTTGTTCATAAATAATGTTCATATATGATGTTCGTATATGATGATCATATATGATGCTCATATGTGTTGTTCATAAATAATGTTCATATCTGATGTTCGTATATGATGATCCTATATGTTGTTCATATGTGTTGTTCATAAATAATGTTCATATATGATGTTCAGATATGATGATCATATATGATGTTCATATGTGTTGCTCATAAATAATGTTCATATATGATGTTCATAAATGATGATCATATATGATGTTCATACAAGATGTTCATAAATCATGTTCATATATGATGTTCATATATGATGATCATATATGATGTTCATATGTGTTGTTCATAAATAATGTTCATGTATGATGTTCATATATGATGATCATATTTGATGATTATATATGATGTTTGTATATGATGTTCATACATGATGTTCATAAATAATGTTCATATATGATGTTCATATGTGATGATCATATATGATGATCATATGTGTTGTTCATAAATAATGTTCATATCTGATGTTCATATATGATGATCATTTATGATGTTTGTATATGATGTTCATACATGATGTTCATAAATAATGTTCATATATGATGATCATATATGATGTTCATATGTGTTGTTCATAAATAATGTTCATTTATGATGTTCATATATGATGATCATATATGATGTTCATATGTGTTGTTCATAAATAATGTTCATATATGATGTTCAGATATGATGATCATATATGATGTTCATATGTGTTGTTCATAAATAATGTTCATACATGATGCTCAAATATGGTGTTCATACATGATGTTCATATATGATGTTCACAAATGATGCTCACATATGATGTTCATATATGATGTTTATATATGATGCTCATATATGATGCTCATATGTGATGTTCATATTTGATGATCATAGATGATGTTTATATAGCTTATTTGGCTCTGTTTGCAATCTGCACCTGTCTACACATGTTTCAGCTCAGTCTTGTTGACTGGACTTCACTCAACTTTGCTCAGTCGATATGACGATCTGATGTTTTGGATGCCGATGGTGGGCCGATGGTAGGCCTTCGCTTGTCCGAGAGAAGTGCTGGTCTCAGACAGGAAATGAATAGACATGAAATGAAAGGAATGGAAAGGAATGGAAATGAACGAGGATTGAAAGGAGCACTGTGGTCACTGTGGTTCACTCTGATTGCTAGAGCATAGGTGGATGTAGGTGGTAGGTATTGTGTAGGTATTGCGGCGTTTTCAGATGCGTTCAGAGGAGGGAGACCATCTCATTTCTGCAATGATATTTGTCCGTCGATGTCAATCAGTTTTTGTGAATCCGAACGATCTAAACCTTATCTCAGAAAATGGATGGATTTCCGGACGTTTGCATTTAACTTCCTGAGATATTTTCAATGTGCACACAGATGTACAATATACACATGCAAGCGAAAGCAAGCGTGCATGTGCAGACATACATACATACACATGTATATATGTGCATACATGGATATATATATATATATTCCTAATTAAGACATTTGAAGTGTTTTGAACATGCATATTCCAGTTGAATCACTTCAGCAGCTCAGATTCCTCAGGCGCGGATCCACCAACTACCTCTTCCGCCTCAGTGCGGAGACCAATCTGGTTTGGGCAACATGTGACTGGACCATGTGGCAATGAGTATGCGTACACATGAATGTATGTATGTTCTTTTATGCGTATGTGTATATATATATATATATACACATGAGCATGCATGTAAGAAACAAGATGAAACAAGTATGTGTGCATGAATGCGTACATATATTTATATATGTTACCTATCTACTCGTACCTATCCATCCACCCACCTATCCATCCACCGATCTATCTATCGATCTAGTCAATCAAGACAGTCAATCAATCAATCAATCTGCTAGCTACGCTGAGCTATATGGTCGCTCTCATCTATTTACTCTACCTGCGGGATCTAAGCTGTCTATTTGGGCCCTCCCCCCTTTCTGTCCTGTATCAACTTATTGCTGACGGCTGCATTCATTGCCTGCTGCGTGTTTATCCGTAAAGGTTTGTATGTCTGATTGCTGCATCGCCTGCTGAATCTTGTGCACTGAGTAGTTCCGCTGACACATTTACACAAATAAGACACATATTTCTGCATGCACTTAGGTCCTTGCATTCATGCACGCGCAGATTTATGCATACATGCATGCATGCATACGGACATGCATGCATGCATAGATGCCGATTGGTCCCCTTTCATTCCTCCATTCCTTTAACCTGCAGACCCAACAAGGATATCCAGATAAAACCGCACATACCGAAATCAGCCTAAAACCAACTAACGATTTCTTAAGCTTTCCCAGCTCGCACTGCTTGCACTGCAAACCCTATGAACTCACATTAGTTTGGTACCTACTCCGTGGTCCTGCATGGGTTTGTCATTTCCTGCCTCGGCGGTGCCTGCCCGCACTCTCCAGACCATTTCTGACCTGTTCCTAATGACCCTTGCAAACAACACAGTCTAGAACTACAAAAACAAAAAGAATCTAAAACATTTACCTGTTCCGAGCTTGTCACAGGGTGTGCATCATACTTCTGTGAATGGCACCCTGTGAAACAATTGGAATTATATAACTTGTTTCCGGCGAAGTCATGACCTTGTAAGAGACCCCCAAGTTGAAGAACACACGAAAGACTTCCCATACATCACACATTCTTTCATGCATATTGTGCGTTTGCATTTGTCTCTCGTTGCCTCTCTCTGTACAAGGTAGCCCCAATGATACTTCAGGTCCCCCCACAGAAGCCAGCCATGTACAGCAGGCAGTCATGCACTGCTGGAGGCTCTTGGGCAGCGGT
This sequence comes from Symbiodinium sp. clade C Y103, assembly GCA_003297045.1. NCBI lineage: Eukaryota > Dinophyceae > Suessiales > Symbiodiniaceae > Cladocopium > Cladocopium sp. clade C. The sequence goes on along the minus strand of BGPT01000265.1, from coordinate 57,993 downwards.
TGCCTGTGATTGATGGGCCCCGCACTGGACAGCCGGCCAAGAGGCTGAACATGCTGGCAACATGTGGTCTTTATTTGCGAAGATTCTTGATGGGGTGAATGCTGCAAACATGACCCACCTGAAAACTCACACGTACCACAGCGCCAGTCAATATCCCAGTGCAAATTTTGCCCGCTGTTCATTTTAATGGCATTTTTCACTCGTGCACGCCTTCAGATCCACGAGTGATGTCCTTCCCATTAGTTGGCTTCAGCTGTGAAGAGCTTTTCCACAGTGAGGAGTGCAAAAATGGGGCGCTGGGCTGTCCTGAAGTATGCATGTCAATGCCCTTTGACCTTTGTCAGCTTTGTTACTCTTCCACCTTGTTGCCTGCAGAGGGAACTCATGAGAATCTATTTTTGAATCAATGCGGTGGCCACCAGAGCCACCATCAAAACATGTCTGGCCGTTCCAGCTGTTTGAGCGGCTTCTCAAGGAGGGAGATTCAACGCTTGGAGTGGCATGAGATGATCCAGCAAAATGCTCAAAGCCTGAAGTGGGAAATCAAAGGTGACCAAGTAGCAATGCCAAAGTTGGGCCAATATAGCGCGGTTTTGAGGGTTCTGAGCCATGGGGGGCACTTGCAGTTGCATGGACGAGGAGGACTGTTTTGGCTCACCATGGGTGACGCGTTGCGCCGGCGAATCCAACAGGAGGATACTGTGTGCGACAAGTGCGGCGGTAACCACCCCACTGCGAGGCCGCGATGGTGACTGCTCAGAGTTGCAACTCAAATGCCTTACATAACTTGTAGTATTACTTGCAGTTTCCGGCCCAGGTGCCCACACTTCCCAAAGGAGCGTGACAAGCACAAGGATGCCTGGGCTGCGAGCTAAGAGTCGCAGCGCAGCGAGTTTGTCATCAGTCGTAAACAATTGATAAACCGATCAGAGCAGGTGTTGAGATGCAAAGTTTGAAGCAAAAACGTCACAAAATAAGTGGGCTGTGGTCAAGCACGCCCATTCTTTCCGTGTAATAAGTCCGCCGTCTTGCTGCGATAAACAGTGGAACATGCATTTCACCGCACCCTGACCTTAAATCTGCGTCTGCATCCGGATTCGTGGGCTGGTGGCTGGATCTTGTTGAAATGTCGCGCAAGTCAATCTTCTTCAACTAATTGAGGCCCACTATGGCTGCAAGACGGGCCTTCATCAGATGGGAAGGGACGGCGGCAACTTCGTGCTCGAGCCAAACCCTCAACACTTCAGAACTCAACAGTTCCGGTTGCTGGGTCTGAGTGTTTTGACAGTGTTTGACAGCGCGGCACCTTCTTCACATCGCTCTTCTCAGGCATGCAACGGTCATCCCCATGCCTGGGGATGGCAGTTGTATTTACCATGCTTTGAGCTTCGGTTGCGACCCCAGTTGTGCCTGTGTTGCGACCACTTCTTGCTTCAACTGGGATCTTCTTGCCTCACTTCCTTGCAGTTTGCTTTGCGGAGGCTTTTGGGATCACACCAGGGGCCCCTCACTCTACACCCTTCACCCGCAGTCACTGCATCCTGTTCTCACAGGCCTCGGCACGACGAATGCGGCGTCTCTCCGTGGCAGACCCAATCAGAACCAGATCCACCTTACCCGCAGCACCGCAGTCGGCTGAGCAGTCGAGGCTATGAGTTGGCCCGCTTTTTGAACAACCACCCGCAGTTGCGCATTGCCGATGACACCTTGGAGGACTGCGCGGCAACGACACTGGGTCAGGGATGTCAGGGTAGCCTTCTTGATTGGCGCAGTTGTTGCAAATAATTTGAAACGGGGCCATGCCACTGGATGGCGACGCCCAGTCACAGATTTGCTGCCCACTTAGCGGTGCAAGTGCTCCTCACAGTGTTTTCTGCTTGAGGAATGGGTCCGATGGGATTCCAATTCCTCGGTGAACAGGCGGACTTGATGGGATGTTTAGCCGTGCTGCCGGTGATCCAACTCAATGGATGCGTTGTTTCACGAACCCCGCCATGAAACCCACCAGTTGAACGGCCAACAAGAGTCAATAAACATACTTTTTGAGGAGATTCTAAGTGGCAAGTTCAGCTCCTGTTTGCGATGCGCTCGTGAAGATTGTCCTTGTTCACCCTTGGCGGGCATTCCAGGTATGCACGACGACAAGCCATTTCGGGCTGGGGGGGTGGAATTGAGATGGTTCTGCTGGCTTGTTGAGGTGGTTTAGCTTGGGTGTTTTTCCAGTTCAGAAGGTCCTTTTGGCACACTTTCCAGATCTTCTGATCATTTCTGATCAAGGTTTCTTTATTCTGCGGATTTGAGCGAGCACATTTGCAACATACCAATGCAGAAGTGGCTTAGTTGAATCGTGAACCTTTGGCATTTGACGACTTTGATGACCATCGTGATTCCTGCCAGGCATGCTGTTCAGTGCTGAAGAATGTGAACATCTATGTCTACGAGAGCATGGGCAGGCCCGGCTCAGCTCCACAGCATTGCATGTCACTGTGTGCGAATCCACGGTGTTTTGATCCGAGCCGTTCTTCGCCAAAAATACGGCTTGACTTTTCAGTATGAAGACTTTGTTTTGATTTGTGCGAATCCACGGTGCTTGTGGTCTTCAGTACTGACTTGACTTTCAAATAGTTTTAGGCATTCTTCTGGCGTCAAGCGCATCTCGTGTTTTCACAGCCCCCATGCAGTGAGAGGCTCAGCCATGATCAGATGTTCACAGAAATGAAAGCATGTTTTCACAGACTGACTTTAGCATTGTAATGCCATTGTAATGCAGTGTGTCTTTAGTGCCAAGGAAAAAACCATCCATGCCTGAACCTCAGTCTGAAGGTTGAACTCAAGGGAGATCAGCGGCATCAAGTTTTTGGCTGCACAGGTACTTTACCAAGGCGGCCTGCACTATGATGCCTTGCTGATCTGATGGAACTGACCTCAGATCCAACATGGATACCCCCCTTGCAGTTACATGAGCCCAACATGATCCAACATACAAACCGCATTGCCAATATAAATGAAGTGCGTTGCAACACCATTTGAATTCAAGTTATATACTGAATTGGGTGTCGAGAAGATTGATGGAAAAACCTGCCAACAGGGATGTTTACCTCTATGCTGAGGTTACGTGCGTGTTCACCTGGAAAAGTTGCTTTATGAATGATCATGGAAGCAAAAGTAGTCGTGATGAGTATCTCACTAATGAGTCATGGGTTCTTTTGAGAGCCGAACGGACCAACAACAGGTGCAGTCTCTGCCGGTGTGAAATGCTGTGCAGGGCCTAGCTTGAAGTTTCATCTTTCGCTGCTGCACGATCCCGGACCGTCAAAGTGGATAATGTATATATCGGTGGTCACCCCGGCTCATCACAGATCAATCCTTTGATTCATAGGTCACTTCACCCATGCATCACGATTATATCATTGGTTCGTTCATATTTTGTACGCATGTTGCCGCATATACACTCACGCGCGTTTTCAGAATTTGCCTTGTATGATCGCTTTCGAAATGATGTCAGGTAATGACAGGTGGCATTCCGCCCGAGCTTGGCGAGAAACGTGCGCCCGCTAGGCGTTGAGATGCGGAAAAAAATCAGTCATGGGTTCAGTGGGTTCAGTGAGGTTTGCTGCATGGATTTTGATGGTGACTTGTTAACTTCTTAATGGCACTAACCCATTCTCATCCTCACTCTTGGTGGTGCCACATCTAAAAAGAGGAACCGAAGAATCACAGAGGGAGATCAAAGTGGTCCAGACTTGGAAAGGAGCCTAAAGAGAAAGTGGTGGACTTTCTCGTTTGTCTTTTGATGCGTGATAAGTTGTAAGTCCGAATTGTTTTAGCTTCATTGTCACGGTAATTTCATTATACGCAGCTGGCTACGCTTAGTGCAGTTGCTGTCACATTTGCGAAGCCAAGAATGCTCGCCAGACATTTGGCACGCCAAACTCACATCAAGTGACCCAATCGTTCGGCAAAAATCGGAAATGCAGTTTTCTCGGATGGCAAGTGTTCGACAACCTGTCAGAAGAGGTCGTCTTTTTGTGGCATCCCCATTGTCCAACATGGCACTTGCCTGCAGTCAAAACACAGATCCAAAAACATCACCATGCGGAAGTGTGGGTGCAGCCTTCAGTTTGCATTTTGGCGCTTGGCTTGCGGGACTCAAGCAGCATGGCCCCTTCAGTGCAGTCTATTGTGATGTGGTGAAAAAATCAGACCACACTTCATTGAAGTCTAGTGTGATGTGATGTAAAGTATCACACCGCCCTTCATTGCAGTCTACTGTTCTGTGATGTAAAGTATCACACCGCCCTTCATTGAAGTCTAGTGTGATGTGATGCAAAGTATCACACCGCCCTTCATTGCAGTCTACTGTTCTGTGATGTAAAGTATCACACCGCCCTTCATTGCAGTCTACTGTTCTGTGATGTAAAGTATCACACCGCCCTTCATTGCAGTCTACTGTTCTGTGATGTAAAGAATCACACCGCCCTTCATTGCAGTCTACTGTTCTGTAATGCAAAGTATCACACCGCCCTTCATTGCAGTCTACTGTTCTGTGATGTAAAGTATCACACCGCCCTTCATTGAAGTCTATTGTGATGTGATGCAAAGTATCACACCGCCCTTCACTGAAGTCTATTGTGATGTGGTGCAAAGTATCACACCGCCCTTCATTGCAGTCTATTGTGATGTGATGTAAAGTATCACACCGCCCTTCATTGCAGTCTACTGTTCTGTGATGTAAAGTATCACACCGCCCTTCATTGCAGTCTACTGTTCTGTGATGTAAAGAATCA
>BGPT01000265.1:19725-29725 GCA_003297045.1 Symbiodinium sp. clade C Y103 | reverse complement strand
AAACCAATCATTGACCAACCATAAACCACAACAACATTCACCAAGCACCAATGATTGCAACAAATCAAAGGCCTGGGCAAGGTCCCTGGTCCAAGATGCCCCAGCCTATCCAGCCAGCGACCAAGGACGATGGGAAGTTGTTTGGGTCAGCTTGCAGCAGAGAGTCTCATGATTCTTATGATTCATCGTTGACCGGTCAGAGTCAAGCATGTTTCCTTTTACACCTGGCAACGGTTAGTATGAACCAATAGGTGTTGATCTTTCATTATACCAATAGTCAGTTGCACTTTGTCATGAGGCATTTTGCATGTGTGGAGCCTTTCATGCGGTTACTGAATGGTAAAGGGACGCATGTTTGTACACACTCCCTTTTGACTAACCAAAAGCATCGGAATCAATCGCCACCAATACCTGATTCATTATGAGCCCATGTATTGGGTCGAATCTTACCCATTTTTCTCCATAGGCAGGCTTGCATGTCCACGCTTCAGCAGGGTTGAGTGTGACCCCTTTTCAGTGCGGATGCTTGTGCCCTGGGCTCGGTGCACCACCAACAGTAGGTTTTAGCATGACGAGCAGTTGTACCAGTCATGAATGGCTGACAATTGCCCGCAGCCATTATCAACAATGAATCTATCACTTCGAATCAGCTCAACCCTCCGCAGGGGGACTACTGGAAGAGCGAAATGATCCTCGGCAAGAAGAAGTTGGCGGTTTCCATATGTGTTTTCGATTGCAAGTTGGTGGGTGATATGTCATGATCATGCGAGTCACCAAAGATGCAATTGATCAGATCTCACATGGTGCAGTATATTGTCATTTTTGCTGATGTTCATCACGCCAATGTTCAATTTCAGCCACCGAGTGGCTTCGATTTATAGTGAATATTTCTTACTTGCAGTCGTTCATGATTAGCATGTTTAGTGCTGGAGCCAAGGGAGCTGGTACCCATAACATTTGGTGTCCAATATTTGGTCAATGACACACACACACACACACACATCACACGCCACATACATTTGTACACACGCCCATGCCATCACACATCCATACGCAGGTCCATGCATGCATACATGCATGCATTCAAACATCCTTGCATGCACACATAATTACACCCACCCAGCCAGCCGGCCAGCCAGCCATCCATCCAGCCATGCAGCCATATATACACACGCCAACGCATAACCACACACACACACATACACGCACACCCGTGTATGCACAGACGTGCGCACACAAGCAGCCCGAATTGAGGCCACTCAGCCCGAATTGGGTCCCGAACTCCTGCGGCCAGGCACCAGGGCTGCTGGTACTGCTGGTTAGCCGTTGATTGGATGGCTGTTGACATTTGATGTTGTTTTGTTTCTTCTTAGGGGTGGTTGAGCAAATCACAACATGGGCTTGGAATGTTAAACATAAGCGCCCGCACATCCCATACAAGACCACTGTGCCCCTCGTCGAATGATTTCCCTTTCATCCTGCTGCCTTGCCCTCGCAGTGTGACGCCCATACAGGCAATTGGACGTGAGATTCTTGCACCCTGGCCGCAGCGGGAAGGGGCTATGTCATTATCTGTTGGAACCCTGAGGGGACATGCAGATTGTTGGATGAGTGTTGGTGATCTTTCTCTAACATGTTGGATGGTAATGCACTTACCGATGGAATCATGGACATATAAAAACGATTTGAACACCTTGTGGCAAAATGATGGGCGGGTACTCCAAGTGAGATTTTGCCTTGGATTTCCAGAACTGCCTTTTGGTAAGGATGACCTTCGGATGAACGCCTCGCACATTCCCGCACTAATTATGATCATTGCAGCAGCAGTGATTTCGGGATGTTTCGGCAGCTCCACCAAGTAGTGTGATGGTTGTCCTGGCAATGATTTTGGCGATCGCATGCTAATGTTTTAGGTTATCTCATACTAATTGCGATCTTGGAACGTGGCTATGATCTTGGCAATCGCGGAGAATCTTGATGGTACTCATGGTACTGATGTCGAAAACTTCGTGCTAATTGTGATGTTTTTGTGCGGTTACGATTTTGGCACTCCCGCAGAAATTGTGAATTGGATCGTGGCTGTGATCTTCGCAAACCTGTACTGATTATGATCACGGCTTCGGCCATCCCCCACCAATTGTGATTCCGATGGTGGTCATGATTTCGGCATTCCCACATTGGCCGTGACATGGATTGCAGCAATGTTTTTTGACAAATCCATGCTAACCATGATGATCAACACGCTAAATAAATGGTTGATGTGTCAAACACGTTTCTTTTCCACCCTACTTGGGATGATTGGTTGGCTGCTGGTGTGCTCAGGTCGATTGACGCCACCAACTAGTTAATCTATGACTTCGGCGATCCCACACCAGGTACTTGCCCCGTCCCATTTCAGCTTCGCACAACACCGCCCAGGCAATGATCAAGACCCAGGCCGATGCCCAGGACAGCTTCACGCACTCACATCTGCACGTTCAAACTGGGTCAATGCTGCCCTCTAGTAGGAGATACTCTTTACAGGCATGCTCAGGATGAGCCTTACCAATTCCACCCACACACACACACACAGTGCTTCGACATTTGCACTGCTACTTGGCCGTGGGAATTTCACTTGGGTGAGGACTACTGGGCAGATTGGGAAGAGGCTGAGGAGGCGTGGTTGGATTGCGCAGCCGGGTGAACATGAGTGACCAAGGGTCACACTTTGGTATTGGTTCATTCCATAAATCACGTGAGAGCTTATCAAGCTGCTGATATGTTGGTCGATATGCTGCTGACCTGGCCTTTGACCATGGACTACCCACAGGATAGTTGTGTTTAGTTTCATGGCAGTGGCAGATTTATGGCTGATGAAGCTCTACCCGTGATTAGTCTGGTGCGTGTGGCAGATCCCTACCCAGTGGAACACCAACTGTCATCACGGGTACTTCAGAAACAACAATTCAAGTGGGCATAGCTCAAAAGCGGATGCTAAATGACCCAACCCAAAATAAACAAACATCTTGCATCAGTTTTGGTGATTGGATTTAATTGAATGAACGACCCGCACACGTGTTATAAATAGGTGATACACAGATCAAAAGTTGGCTTCTTATTCATGTCTGTGTGTTTGGTTCTTCACGGTTCTTCAAGCACTGTGGTGTTTTGAGCAAAGCACCCCGCTATCATGCTCGACGCAGGTCGATGAAGCTTCATTTGAAGCCGACCTCGAGGCAAGGAGGAAATGTTTGCAGGTATTGCCCCACCAACGTGAGCACACCCGCGCAAATGCAGTGAGCCCCAGGCAGATTACTCGGTAAGCTTCCTTACATGCGTACATAAATGCAAATATACAGCCTTACCTGCGCACGCAAGTGCATACACATATGCTTACACACATAGTTATCCCACATGTCCTCACATCATGCAAGCATACTTTTGCATTTTAATTCAATACAATTGCATTCAAGTGGATGCGCCAAGTTACCTTCACAGGCTTACATACATACAACTACACACATATAAATTCAAAAACATGCTATTCCACCTGGTTACATGCATACGATTACATACATACGGGCATACATGCACACACACACAGGATTACATACATGCGATCACATACACACCATTCCGGACATTCAATTACATGCATGCAATTACATGCCACAGTTGCGCCGTTACACACAAGTACATACTCAAACGCAACCACATCACTACTCGCAATTACACACAATCATCTTCCCACATACACTTACACACTCACACACACTCACACACACACACACCGGCAAACGCACACACAGGTGCATACAAGCACTTGCATGCAGCCTCGAACACACACACACAGACACATACAGACGCACTTACGCACGCACCTGCATACACACAGACATGTATACACGCATACATACCTACATACACACCTACATACACACCTGCCTACCTACATATATCATCATATATCGACATATATACATACACACAGACCTACATATAATTACATACATACAGACAGACATACATGCATACATAGATAGACATACATGCATGCACACATGCATACACACACATATGTCCATACATGTGCACACAGATGTGCAGATGCCCACCCGTGCAGACACTCAAACGCAAAAATGCATGCACACTGCACGAGTGTTGCAGATTGGCGCCAGGCAGCATACACCACCCGTCTCCCGGATTTGCCTCCGGCACGCCGTGCTGAAGTGAGGATCCCCAGAGCGCGTGGCTGCGGAGGTGCCCTTGCGATCGGTCACCCTGTGAGAGCACTGCGCTATTGCGGAAACAGTCCAATATTGAAGCGGTTAAGTAATGGACATTACCGGATTGCATGTGCCCTCACACGGAAGCCCCAGTCAAAGCACCAACCAAACTTGTTGGTCTTCCACAGCTTTGCCAATCGATTTGAGGCGGAAGAGAAGGCAAGGGAGATTGAGGCGGGCTCCTCAGTCCAGCAATCCACGTGCTCTTTAGACCGCTTTAGGTCATGCTTAAAGAGCGCCACGACAATGAGACATGTGGACCGGCAGGGATTTGCATTGCACCAAGTCCTTGGAAAGCTATTTCAGCTATCGGCTGTCCATAAAGGACGTGCATTTCCCCAAATGTGCCACCATGATTGGAAATGATCGTTGCAAGCTGACATTCAGTCGTTTTTATCGTATATCGAAGTCACTTCATTCTGTTTAGGCTGCTGCCTTCCCTTGATGAACAGGGACAAGGCAGGCCCTTGTTCACGCGGCTGCCGATCCATTTTCATAGATTTGATTTAAGTATTTCCTTTCGGTGCATGGTTGACATTGACGGGCATGAATGAATGGGCATGATGCTATATGACTTTGTTATGTCTCATATCTCTCCCTCTCTCTGTCTCTGTCCGTGCCAGTTGCTGCTTAAGACGTGAAGCATCGTGATGCGTCAAGATGTCGAATGAACGCAGTCGTGACATCAGGTGCTGGTACAGAATGTATCAATCCAGGGGATGGTATCATACATGTTGGGTTATCAAGCAGATTTGGGATAATTTGATTGGTTGAAACCGCTAGTACTTGTGGAGATGGTTAACACCTCCGGCCATCTATTGAATTGCAATGACCAGTGGAACCTTGTCCACTTGGAGCACATGAGCATTCCTGTTGGAGCTCCATTTGTGCTGGCAACCAAAAGCACTTGTTTTGGCCGTGCGTTTGGTTCACACTGGCCACGAACGTCCCGCAGCTGGACAGGTTTGAGTGCCAAATTGAAGGTCCAAAGGTCCAACTTGAAGACATTTCAATTGATCGAGCAGGAATCTTGTCGTGGAGATCGTCAAAGCGTACTGACTTTCGAAACCAATTACGTTGTTTGATTTGGGACTTTACTTCTTTAGGCCTGATGTCATCCATGAATGACTTTGATTAGAGAATCAGCTTTGGCATCATGAGACAGCGTCAAATACCGCCTAGAAATCCCTGCTGAACCACATTCCATTAACATTGATCCAAAATGATTCCTGGAAAGTAAACAGGCAAAGGTGGTGCACACAGCAGAAACGCACCACTAGGAAAAATACAACCGCACAAACATGCACAACTCAAAAGAACACACAAGGTATGAGGAAACATCTTCATTTGTCATTCAATCTCAAAATGGCGCTAACAGAAAGAACACGTTTCAATCCAAAACAATCCCCAAACAACTCAAGACCATGATACCAGGTACCAAATGCACATCAACAGCTGGCGCAGATAATGTTTTGATAAGTTTCTTGGTGAATTTGTAAGTGTTTTGATCTCAGGCTCTTCAGGGCATTTGTCCTTTTAAGGCCTGAGTGACGCGTTGTTCTTTGTGTATTGCCTTTCAGGGTTGAAACCCGATTTGTTGTTGATCACGAGGCCCATGGCAAATACTTGGGAAGCGCTGACGAACCACAGGCGAAGAACAAACACCACTGTTTTACCAAAGCAACGCATTTGAAGTGAAATGATCTTAAATGAATACCGTTCTGGTTGCGCTCCTCCATTTTCGGTTTTGAAACCAATACTAGATCGTACATAAGCAGCCTGGCCAATGCAGAGAGTAATGCAAGCAATCCTCCTGCTCGAAGCGAAATCCGAGCCAGATAGAGATAGCTGATGAGTTGAAGACCTTGTCAGACAAGAAAAAACAACAACTTGGATTCTGCCTAGCGGAAAAAACATGCATGATGTCATGGTGAATATGATTTTGAAGCATTCATGTGTCAGTATAGTTGCTAGTGACGTATAAATGTTCACCGGTGACCATACTTAGCGCAATCACCACAACCTACTATTGGTAATCATTTAGATGCTCCTGGACTCCTGGCCATAAATTGAAGTTTCAAGTCTACTCAACTCTCAGCGTGGTTCTCGGGCCCGGAAATCTTTCATGGGCACGCTGCATGATCCGTGGAGATGACAGCTTCCACCTGTAGCACCAGTAGTCCCCAAGACGGGGCAAAGCACGAATGGCGAGGCACCATTCAGCCGGGATCATTGACACAACAACTCACTAAGTGTCAGGAACCAACATTGACAAACCAGCACAACATTATCCGCTGGGGTTGAACCTTTAGAAGTTCTACATACACGGTTACAGTTTCAGCATCGTCAAGATAAATTGACTTGCATCCGGTAGCACCCTTGGGCCTCGTTATGACACAAAAAACAACATGCAGACTGGCAGCAAAGCAACATGTGGCATGCGCACGGCACGTCTCCGGTGACCGCCGTGATCACTGAATGGTGCCTTGCAACACTGCGCCGCCAAACGCCGACCCGCTCGCAGCTTCCTTGCCAACGCGCAAAAGGGGTGCCTCGCCTTCCTTTGCATGTCGTATAAGTTCCAAGCTTCGTTTTAGCTTAGTCGAATTGAAGTTCTCTTCAGAATATAGTGATTATATACTTGGGTACAGCGCGCAGAGGGTGGTTTTATAAGAATCATTTGGCCATCTTCACCCTATAACTCGACACCAGTTTCAACCCATTTTGGACAGACATGGGTCTCTCACAGCTTGAGTTTGCCCAGTTATCATACCAACCAACCACAACCAACCAGTCATCAATCAGTCATGATCAACCATTCGTGCCCGTCACACCTATTACCAATAGTCGACCAGTTGAAACCACTACTTGCCAGTGTTGAGTTACCAGGTGTAATCAACCGGCTAACAGAGCAACTCGTTCTTGGTTGCGCGAAATTTTGCGCACCCAAAGGCCGACAAATCATCAAAACACAAACGCATGCGCATCCACACATACAATCACAAAACACATACGCACACACATACATACATGCATGCATACATACATGCATGCATGCACACATACATACATGCATACATGCAGTCATACATACATACATTACATTACATTACATTACAGTACAGTACATTACATTACATTGCATTGCATTACATACATACATACATACATACATGTAATACATACATGCATACAGACATGCATACAGACATACATACGTACATACATGCACACAAACATTCATGCATACAAACATACATGCCTATGTGCATAAAGACACACACACAAATACATAGACACATACCTGCAAACATATTTGCCTGCCTGCATACATGCCTGCATGCATGCACAGATGCACAGACATATAGATCATACAGATACATTCATGCACGCATTCCTGCCTCCGCACAGGCATGCATCAACACACTCACGCACACATACACACTGACAAGCACTTAGGGCATACATGCACCTCTGCAACTCAACTTGACATGAAAGCTTGAAGCAAGAATTGGCAAGGCAAATGTCGAAAAGAGGCGCATTTTCAAGCATGGGTTATGTTGTCTCCAGCTAGCATTCTATGCATTTGGACGCTCCTCCCTAGAGGCATGAGTAAACAAACAGATGTTGGCATGGCTATGGAGTTGCTGTGCAGCGGCTGCCATGCAGGCTGAGATGGGCTGAGGAAGTGCTGGCTTGGTCAGGTGATATCACGCATGCCCATCTCAGGCATAATCAAGCTGGTCAGCACTTTCTACCATGCCATGATCAGGTGATATACGCAACTCCATGTAACTCCTGAAATTGATCTTGCATCACTGTGCTAAAGTCACCTCACTGTAAAGCATCTGCAATGCAAGGACTTATCATTCTACAATTTTCTCGCACTTGCTCCATCACCAAAATGAATGAGCAAACTTACACCAAGTTGTTCCATTGCCAATCACATTTACGTGCCGCAATCATTTGGCTATAGCCATGGGTCGTCTACCAGATGATTCGGGTCATTGACCATAGTCATCAGGCAAATCATTAACCAGACTTTTGAACTGTGGTCATTGACCGCAATCAAAACACTGAAGGTGTTTGCAGGTTCTATCACCCAGAGGTGTTGAGAATCCACATTGCTTGCAACCTTGTGGTGAGATGACGTTCTCCCAGGATGGTCAAGAAGACCTGTTCCGAGCGTATTTTTTGCTGATTTGGCTGTCGCGAACCTGTGCCATGACCCGAAAATTTGGTCTGGTCATATGTTGTGGGACCGTGTGGATTTGTACAGGATCCCTTAAACCATGCAGGGGAGGTGAACAATCTCTCATTCATGTGGATCATGGCCATGCGTCCATACTTATTATTTTTCAACGACCGTAGATGATCATCATCCATTTTTGGATTTCGGCCTTGCAGGTAATTATTATCTTTATTTTGGGAGTGCTTCCCAGGCGAGTAGTGTTTTGACCTATGACCATACCATGAATTCCCGCTGGTGTGCCTGCCAGGTGCCTGCCAGGATGGGGCCAATTCCTGCGCTCCATTAGCCAGAAAGTGGTGAATGATTACCGCATTTTATCGCTATGGTTAGGCGGTATTCAGTGCCATTGTTATTCGCCGTGGTTTGTGTTTATTAGTGCGAGATGATGATGATGATGATGATGATGATGATGATGATGATTGCTGTTTACCCTTTCTGCTTCCGGATTGGCCTTTTCACTTTCAGTCATTGTCTATGTTTACTTTTGTGTAATCAAGATTTATCAATGTTGGTGCGGTGACCGTTCATGATTACCAGCTTTCATTTTGGATGTTGAGTGGCAGTCCAATAACCCTCTGCAGGACCCAACATAGCAGATGTTGAGTTCATGAAGCTGGATGTTCAGCTGAGATCATGATTGCATGACTGGAGGATTCCAGTCCTACTTTAGTGATAGGAATTGTGATGGACACAGCTAACGAGGGCCAAACTACAAGCAGTTTTGAGTCTTGCTAGGACGTTGGGTGCCCCCACCTGATTACATGAATCGAGATTTTGGTTGATCGTGGAATGACATTTGATGACCCTCAGAATCGACAAACGACGGTTTGGAACAATCGAGAATGAGAAGCAATGAGCAAACTTCATTAACAATGAGGAACGGTTCTGAACAATGACTTTTCCACTTGCAAGTGCAGTGCAGCTGTTTGCTTTACTTGACCTGGTTCTGTTTTAGGTGCTTTGGAATCGCCATCGTCAAGAGGAATTGTGCCTTCCAAACGCAGGTAATCGATAACCACCCCAGTGTTGATACACAGATGTTTACCAGTGGCTGCAATTACCATGATCATTATAACCTATTATTGGTAATTATTTAGATGCTCCTGGCTATGAGTCCGTTTTCTCGTGCATGTGGTATAAGTTCAAAGTGTCGTTGTGGCCTGAAGTGAAGGTTTTTGTACGTTGTTGCCGCTTTAGCGAGCCTACACTTCGGAGCATCTGGACGCACAAAACATGGAAAAACACAACATGTCGTGCACTTTCTGCCCTTCATGGGCACACATTTGGACGCACACCTCCTCTGGCTGACGAACTACCCATATTGTCGGAAGTTTCACTTATGAACTTCCGTCGGTAGATGCACATGCGGGCAGAAATGCAGACGCACAAGTATGCATATGCACATAGATTTTGCGGAATTGGCAGTGTGTGCGATGTTGTAGTCTGCATACCTGTAGTTGTCTACTGCATGTATCCGTTACAT
>BGPT01000265.1:2225-17225 GCA_003297045.1 Symbiodinium sp. clade C Y103 | reverse complement strand
GATTTGGTCGGGCGAGGGCAAGTGGCATATGGCTCAGTGGTGGCAGTGGTGCGGTATGACAGTTGCACATTTTGGGACATGGGCCTTGAATGGCTCTGAGACTTAGTTGGATGACTGCGGGCCCTTTCACTAAGAAACTCAGGTTCTCCATGGTCGCCAGGGTGAGTTACCAAGACGTGTTTCAGGGTTAACTTTCGCCCCAGTGGACACAATCTTAGCTGGTGATATATGCACCAGCGCGATCCATGGGTTGTGACATGTTGAGAAGAGTGGTAAAGAGGTGCACACGGTATCCATCGCTCGGCCAAAAAAAAACATGTTTTCGCATACTTTTCAATAATTTTTGATGAACATATGCTACAAAACAGCTACTTTTTTGCCGAGCGAAGGTGCGATCTCCGACCGTTTCCGACCGTTTCCAATCGTTTCCCCTTGGACACCTTTGGACCTTAAAAAAAAAGTGTTGCGCGGAAATGTTTATTTTTCAAAAATTGCGTGTTGGACAAGTTTTGGCCTGATCATGTTTCCGACCGTTTCCGACCGTTTCCGACCGTTTCCGACCGTTTCCGACCGTTTCCATTTTTCTGAGCGACTAGTTCGACAAATTCCGTTTATGGAAAGCTGATGCAGTGCAAACCCGTGCAAACCATGACGCTCAGGTTTTTTCATGCGACCCTTGTGCACCTACAGTGCACCAAATATTGCATCTTGACGTTGATATCCAATATTTCCTAAAAATCCAAAAAACCCAGGAGCTCGTGAAATTTGATATGCACACGCACGAAAGGTCGCCAAATGTTGTGTTTTCCGTATTCTGCGCATTGAAGATAGTAGACAAACAGGGATGGATGGATAGACAGATAGGTAGATCGAGACTGATGGAGACAGAGGTAGACAGAGCCAGGTAGAGATAGACCTTTCACATAGATGAGCAGACAAGTAGCAGCCTCAGATGGACAGCCAGATAGGCAACTGTGAGATAGATGGAAAAGGTGGACAGATAGTCAGGCGGATAGGTGGGCAGAGACAGACAGACAGATGGATAGACCCAGTTGATAAGAGAGCGGGTGTTGAGGAGGATGTAATTTTTAGTTCTCGAAGGCCACAAAACACCGTGATTTACGGTGTTTTATGCATGTCATGGTGCTAAACAGACAGTACAACGTTTGTTTTTCATGTGTGATGTTCATACTTCATCAAAGACACATGCATTTCTCCCGATATTTCAACCAGTGTTCAGGGGAGGAGTGGGTGTGCCCATATTTTTTCAGAAGGTTTCTTGAACTCCATAATTTTCCCGCACTGCTGGAGGGGGCTTGACAGCAACCAGATATGAAACCAGATGAATCCAAATGATGTGAATGCCCTGAGCTGTTGCTGTTTAGCAATGAGCTTTTCATCCACATCAACCCATAGGATCCTCACTAACGAGGAGGCTCCTGAATTTCAAGTTCCACTTGGTGATCCTGTTCGGGAGTTTATTTTTCGATCTTTGTTGCTTTCCATCAATTTCTGATGCCTCTCGGGTTTGCGCGCGGCTCTGTGCTTTAGATGGGAGTGCGGTCCCCTTCACTAAAGCCTTTGGAGGCTTATACACCCACCAGCGGCCAGGAAGTATCAAAGATCATGATCCAAATCCGATTGGTGGTAGGGCATCCAAGTTTTGGCATGTTTTGATTAGCCACCAAGTTGACACTGAGTGAAGGATTTTTGAGCGAATGACGCCACCATAACCATTGCATGCCAAAACCGAATGGTTTGCATCGCCATGCACCGCCAAAGCCGCCACCAGAAGCAGATCATGATTATTGCGGCTATTGCCATCATTGACCACCATGAATGTTATCTTGGCATTGCATGCTGCTGCAGGCGATGATCATCATGACATTTCCACCTTGGGTCAGATCCTTTCCGCTGATTCCGCTGATTCCTAGGTGCAGTTTCAGGACACTGGCTGGCAATTTTCCATTTGAGATGCCCCGGCAGAGGCAACAGAGTGCAAGGGCAGCGAGGCGCAGATGTTGAAACAGGTTTCGAAGCATGCGGTCGCTCAGAAGTAGATCGGCATGGTGGTGGCGGATCATGAGCGCCCCTTATACAAACATATCCTTCGGATAGGCATGTCTCTACTATATCTTTGAGGGTCTTCGTCAAAGCCTCCTGATTCGGACAGAAACATAATTTGACAGATTGTTCATGATTGCTCCATTGAAGGAATGGAATGGGGTGTTGGAAAAATAGATTGAAGCACTCGCGGCTGAAGTTCATCATTCCATGCGTGCACGTGACAGGTCAAAGAAGTGCAGGCGGTTGTCAAGTGGGGTGGTGAACTCACGGTTTCTTGGCTAGCGAAGCTTTGGCTTAGGCTGATTGTACCTTTTGATTGTGCAGGATGAGGGAAAGGTCGAAAGTCTTGCTGAAGTAGGGTTCATGTGCTTGTGGTGTGAGGAACATTGCGAAATCTTGGAATTCGGCTTTCATGTTTAGAGATGCGCATGTAAGAATAAGTGACCAGATATCATCAGGCAGTAGGTCTTTAGCTTCTTACCCTTGTCAGGCAGCAAGCATGGCCTGCAACACGCTGAATGTATTGGGCTATTGGGCAGGCGCTCGGTGTGCCTTTGCCGAGTTGGTTCGGCTGTCAGCTTACCGGGACCAAGTGCGAGTGGTTTCCAGTCTTCAGCACGCAGCACAACTCAAGATGACAAGTCCATTCGGTGGACTTAAAACCAACAGTGGCCGGGGTATCCGTGGTGTCCAAAATAGCCGATCCATGCCAGTCCTGTATTTTTGCGCAGCCTCAACCCTAGCTGGGGTCACTGCAAAGAGGTCCATTTTTTGCCATATCTTGCAGATAGCGCGCCCGCAATGCTGCAATTCCTGGAGTGCTGGGGTGCAACCCTTAAAGATCCAATGGAAGATCATGAAATGCATTGCAACGTGTTATAACCATGAGATCATGAATTTGGGATCGTGCTGCTTCTCTTATCTCAGAGTCCGATTCTGTCAATGATGAACTTGACCAATGCAGGCAGGTGCATGTCAATTGACCCGCCCGGCACGTCTAAGTGAACAGACTGGATGGCTCACAGAAAGCAAACACCATGGAGACTTACCTCATGGGCATGTGGAACTTTGAATTCACACCAATGTTCTGTAAAAATACTAGTAGCACCGCACACGGCGGTGGCCGAAGCTTCACAGGAGAAGACACTATGGGGAGTTTCTGGAAACGAAAGCCAGAGCGACCCAGTGCTCAGTGGCAGCTTGAAGCATGGCTGGGGCTTCTTGGTCGATCTCTCTGTCCATCCCTTCGTCTATTTATGTATCTATTTGACTGAGGTAACACAATAATAAACCACCCCATCAACCAGCCATCAGAAATCATCCCAAGTAGGGGTACATACCATGATAAACCTATGTTTGAGAGGTTTCTTGTTGCGTAACCCACATTATTTCTCTATCTATCCGTATCTGTCTATTTTTCGACCTCTCTATCCATCTGATTGTCTGACTGTCTGACTCCCTGTCTCGTTTTCTTTTTGACTCCTAAACCTACCTATTGAGTTTATATACATGTTCACATATGCCGGTGTTATGTGTAAAGGAATCCCAAACAGTGATGGTGTACAATATGTTTTCCTTGACTTGGTTCTGCTGATACTCCATGCCGCTGGCAAAGATGCAGAGCTCCCAAGATTTTCCATTATGCCCGCTATCCTTGGATGGAGTTGGCACAAGTGGTGGCACAGAAGCTTCCTGGCACAAGCGGGGAGCCATGGGTGAGTGGGATTGTGGTGAAAATGTGGTCCCAATCCTTGCGGTCTGACTGACCACCAGATTCCAGAATCACTAACTGCTTCTCCAACTCCTGACGAAAGGCAGCTTGGGGCATCCAATGGTGATGGTTTAGACTCAGACCTCATAAAGTATAGACATGAACAGTGAGTAGTGGACAGCGATTTGGTAATTTAAATGGCCCTGGCCTCCAATTCCCTTTGCATTGCTTGCTGGCGACGTTCACCCTCTGATTTCACCCCCATGAGATGTTTCTGACCAACGTCAAGGGAGTTGCAGCTCCAAGCACGTGACTGCAATGTCACCCTAAGACTGTGACAGCTGAAAATGCTGAGGAGATATGAATCACATCGCAGTAGTATTGAAACATACACATAGAAAAGAAAGGATCATCCAATGATCCGTCGGGAACTGAATCCCTGAAAACAAACAGAAATGACATCGGAGGAAAATAAATAGGTCCATCGGTCCATCTAGAGGTTCGCACCGGAATACCTCGAAATGATATCGACAATAAAGATCGTGAACAAGACCGGAATGAAATAAATCCAAATACCAGATTGTGGAAACCGTGCAGGGTTCTCGGCTTAGCCCTTTGCCACGACGATCGGAAAATGGAAAATTGCAGGTACGTTTTCACCCCCATGCTGTCTGGTCTTCGTTGGCCAGGACAGACAGACATAGGTTCCTGGCCCCCTGCGATATAGAAATTGGTGGAATAACAAGAAGGGAATCCATCAAATGAACACACCAATTTCTATTCAGACGTTTTACCTCTATTCAGACGTTCCACACACACACACACACACACACACACGCACACGCACACACCCCACCGAGGTGGGGATTTTTCTCGCTTTTGCCAGCCACTGCGCATAGATGAAGATGCCGAGGCTGATGTCATCGAAGGTGCACCTGGAGTTGAGATACATTGGTGCAAAGAAATGTAGTCAAAATAGAATAGGTGGTGCCAAGGATGATCAACAAGAATGCCAATGAAAACCAGGGATTCAGCTCCTAAAGACAAGTTCCAACTTGTGCCTTTACTTTGGCCCGTGGTCGGTCAACCCCAATGGGGCATAAACAGCTGTCGGTTCTTCACGAATTCAGTGCACAACTTTTCACCTCACCAGATACCAAAGAGACCACACCTGAAGGAAAAGGACATGCCTGGTGCCTTTGTTATCATGATGCAGGTGTGCGACCGCTTTCTCTGTTCAGAAAAGGAAGTTTCAGAGTTTCGGTACAGCATCCTCACAGTAGGAATTGAATCCAAAGGCTTCCATAGACAGCCGGAGCAGCGAGACATTGTAAAAGGTGAAGAACAGCAAGGCCGACTGTACCACTTTACTTAGGCGTTATTAGGGGACCTGGGATCAGACATAATTGGAAACAGAATGTCGTTTCCAGTTGCTCAACACCAGCATCGATAAGGGGCCCACAGAATCACCACATCCAACCATTGCAATAAGCTCATCCGCCAGAAGTGAAACATGTGATTATTACCCCAATGGGGCCGATAATTCCTCTAAGTAACACCATCCCGGAACTGCTGAGAATATCAACCATTGTTCCTTCTCCACAGGCGTATCCTGCACCCTCATGGTCTTGGATATCAATGCATGCAGCCCGGTACCCAGCTCCAGAGACAATCGGTGGCCATTTTGGAACCACCAAAGAGCTCAATAAATTGGAAATCCTCGGTTTCAGTGTCTCCCGGTAGTGTTTTACTTGCTCCCACACATGGCTGCAATTCAAGATCATTGTGCAAATCAATTTGGCTGAAACTTTTAAGCACCACACCCCTGGTCCAGCGCAACCCAATCCAGCAGTACCCAGATCGTTCCATAGGGTCAGTAGCGTGAGAAGAATCAAGGCCTGCAAAAGGCAAACTAGTCAGGGCAGATACATTATTCCGAAAGAAACAAAACGAGATTTGCAAACGGTTTTCATTGCCAATTGTCCACTTGGTTTGAGATTTCTTGGTGTATGCATTGGCCCTTTTCGGACAGTTTTAACAAGTGACCTGGAGACCCTTTTTTATTATAAAAAAAAGGGTCCTCAGGTCACTTGTCAAAACTCAGCCCCAAGTGGAAAATTGCTAGTTTTCATGAGATTTGGGGCGCCTTAGGGAGCTTTTTCTGTTCATTCTGTCCACCAGACGGTTCACATTGCAGTCCGTCCAGGTTCTCATTGGCAACTGCAGTTTCAGCTTGGTGGAGCAGGACAACGGCTGCAGCTCACGGGGTGCGAGCTTGAAGTCTCATGATTCCCGGCAGGTTGTTTGTCCATATTATTGCCAACGATTAAATATGAGATTTCATGAGATTTCTATGGAAAGCTTTGACAACATGCTGAGTCAAGCTGAATGAATTAATGTCAACCCGGTTAATAAACCCAGGTTGGTTAATTATGGTGGTTCCCCCAAACAATAGTAATTGGCTATTGAAATGGTGCCACCCCAAATAAACAACCTAGGGTTTATTAATCCGGGTTTGGCATTACCAAGCTGGCTTGGCTGGGACGTTCAAAACAAGTCAGCTTGGCTAGGTTTGACGAAGGTTCGCTTGGCTGCCCACTTGTTGCCGACCAGCGACATAGTGGTCTCCTGGGATGTGATTTAACCATTGTGTGGCTGTTTGCATGACATTCTGATATCCATTTGTTGGCTAAGATGGGCGGGGAAAGTCATCAAAGATAATTGATAAAATCATAAAAGCATCATTCCAAAAGAAACTTCTATGTAAAGTCAGTGGATCTCAGTGAGCATCATTTGTTTCAACGAATCCTTCAAGTCCAAGCAGGTCCGCTCCTGGTTCAGCAGGATACAGAGTAAGAGCCATCGCCATGCCATGCCTGTCGGTGTTGACACTGAGCAAGGGAAACTGAAACCTGTTGGTGTCTTCTAAGATTGAATGGGACAATTCAAATGGCAGCAAGGGGGTAAGAAAAGATTTCATGATAACATGAGCCAACCCTAAAGTGGGCGTGTTGTTTCGAATGCTTTTTGTGTAGAATAATGGAATCAGATTCCTTTTCATCCGAATGGTTGCAGTCGTTCAACACAAGTTTTGTTGGCTACATGGCTGCTGGCCCCGAAAGATTGCCACGAAGCGGACCATGTCACCAGGCAATTGCAAACACATGATTTTATTTTGACATAAGGATTGCACATGAGACTGTCTTAATGGCTGTATGTTTCCCAGAATGAGGCAAAAGATGTTGGCACTGAAACTGCCTGGAAATGACATGGAAGAACCCTGTTGCCAACATCTTGACACCATCGCATGTCTAGCACGCGTGAAACTTCGATCTGTAGGCTCACAGACTGATTTCTAATCTACATCTTCATTTTCATGTTCATCTTCATCCTCAGTGTACTTCTGGATCATGGCCAAAAGCTCTCTCTTCAATTCGGGGTTGGTGCTGTCCCCAGTCAAGAAAGCCTTGTAGTAGTTGAAGCTCGCAACGGCAGGCTCTTCGTCGATGTCATTCATCATCATGCATCACTTCAATGAGCTGATGGTCAGCTGTTGTTCAACCCACAAATGAACAGACAAACATTGGGAATTTGGGGTTCACAAACACATCCCCATATGTTGGATGACATGCATTTGAGTATCGATGGTGGCAATACCCTTCACTGCCAACATCAAGTCTTTGATCTCCGGGACGCTGCACTACGTCACCTCCAGGACGCAGCGCATGGCAGAATGAAGTTTTAGTGCTTTTGAAGAGACTGGAGGGTTGTGGGGAGAGCTCATCATGAGTAGCACTGGAAATTTCAAATTGTATTGGGTACATCCCCAGCAAAACAAGTATAATTTGTATTCCAAAAAAACGATACAATTGGATTTTTGGATTATATTGGGGTTGTCAGCGAAGCCTGCTTCAACTTGTTCTCTTTCTGGATCAGGAACCCAAGTGCAAGGCGCGACCAATAAACCATGATTTTGCACCACCCGTCAAACTGCTCAGTGAAGGAGTCAACAACATTCTTCATTTCGATGGTGGTCTCATTGTGCTTGAAACGCTTTTGGGTAGGAGCCTATGGAACAAAGGGATAGTTGTTATGTTGCGCGCAGCGTGCACAAGACATCAATAACCTTTAATCGTGAAACATGCACGCAAAAATATGCAAACGCATGGTTTGAGCCTCATCATGTTCAGTCTGGATTGCGTCATCCTTCTTCTTTTCCTCTGTCTTGGGACTAAGGGGCAACTGACATAAAGCAACCGAGAGACCCGTGCGGGAAGCCCCCGAGATTTTCATAAGCGCGGGCGATCCCGAGGTTGAATTTTGGGGTCGGTTCCGCCTTATGTTGTGCCATTTGGGTGCTACATTGGGCCATTTGGACACTATGTTGGGCCATGTAAAAGCTATGTTGGGCCTTTGTTAGGCCTGTTAGGCACTTTGGGCGGGACACATGGTTTCGCCGAGGCATTTTGGGTGATTTTGGTGGCTATGTTGGGCTAAGCACTTTGGGTAGAACACATGGTTGCGCCACAACATTTTGGGTGATCTTGGTGGCTATGTTGGGCTTTTGCAGGGCACTTTGCGAGGGACAAATGGGTTCGCCAGAGCATTTTGGATGATTTCGGTGGCTATGTTGGGCTTTTGCACGGCACTTTGGGAGGGACAAATGGGTGCGCCAGAGCATTTTGGGTGATCTTGGTGGCTATGTTGGGCTTTTGCAGGGCACTTTGGGAGGGACAAATGGTGTCGCCAAAACATTTTGGGTGATCTTGGTGGCTGTGTTGGGCTTTTGCAGGGCACTTTGCGAGGGACAAATGGTTTCGCCAAAGCATTTTGGGTGATTTTGGTGGCTATGTTGGGCTTTTGCAGGGCGCTTTGGGTAGAACACATGGTTGCGCCACAGCATTTTGGGTGATCTTGGTGGCTATGTAGGGCTTTTGCAGGGCACTTTTCGAGGGACAAATGGTGTCGCCAAAGCATTTTGGGTGATTTTGGTGGCTATGTTGGGCTTTTGTACGGCACTTTGGGTAGAACACATGGTTGCGCCACCGCATTTTGGGTGATCTTGGTGGCTATGTTGGGCTTTTGCAAGGCACTTTGGGAGGGACAAATGGTGTCGCCAAAGCATTTTGGGTGATTTTGGTGGCTATGTTGGGCTTTTGCACGGCACTTTGGGAGGGACAAATGGTTTCGCCAAAGCATTTTGGGTGATTTTGTTGGCTATGTTGGGCTTTTGTAGGGCACTTTGGGTAGAACACATGGTTGCGCCACCGCATTTTGGGTGATCTTGGTGGCTATGTTGGGCTTTTGCAGGGCCAAAGCATTTTGGGTGATTTTGGTGGCTATGTTGGGCTTTTGTAGGACACTTTGGGTAGAACACATGGTTGCGCCACAGCATTTTGGGTAATCTTGGTGGCCATGTTGCGAGGGACAAATGGGTGCGCCAGAGCATTTTGGATGATTTTGGTGGCTATTTTGGGCTTTGGCACGGCACTTTAGGAGGGACAAATGGTTTCGCCAAAGCATTTTGGGTGATTTTGGTGGCTATGTTGTGTTGGGCTTTTGTGGGGCGCTTTGGGTAGAACACATGGTTGCGCCGCAGCATTTTGGGTGATCTTGGTGGCTATGTTGGGCTTTTGCACGGCACTGTGCGAGGGACAAATGGTTTCGCCAAAGCACTTTGGGTGATTTTGGTGGCTATGTTGGGCTTTTGCGGGGCACTTTGCGAGGGACAAATGGTTTCGCCAAAGCATTTTGGGTGATTTTGTTGGCTATGTTGGGCTTTTGTAGGGCACTTTGGGTAGAACGCATGGGTGCGCCAGAGCATTTTGGATGATTTTGGTGGCTATGTTGGGCTTTTGCAAGGCGCTTTGGGAGGGACAAATGGGTGCGCCAGAGCATTTTGGATGATTTTGTTGGCTATGTTGGGCTTTTGCAGGGCGCTTTGGGAGGGACAAATGGTTTCGCCCGAGCATTTTGGGTGATTTTGGCGGCTATGTTCGGCTTTTGCAGGGCGCTTTGGGAGTATGCTTGGCTTTGGCAAGGCACTTTGGGAGGGACAAATGGCTTCGCCATAGAATTTTGGGTGATTTTGGTGGCTGGCAAATGGCTCAAAACCAATGCTCAAGACAAAACCATCAGGAGACTTCTAAAAAGATTGTGCAACTTGCGCGAAGGCTTCCCCAACTTCTTAACTTCCAAGCGCAGTTGGTTTTCTCAACAAGGGAAGCTTGCTCTGGAGGGACACGCTTGAACTGGTCTCCGCAGCGGATTGTGATCCGTTTGCGCCCGCATGTCAGCAAGGATGGTAATGACTGACTGAACATCGCATGTCAGGATTCCTGCCACCAATGGGATGACCACACCAATACCCACTACGAAGTTATGGGGAGTTTGAACATAGCACATTTGAACTGCCAAACTTGGGATTATCATGATTTCAGCTTTTTGCAGGAATTTTGAAATCCTGCCATGTTGAGGTAGTCTTTTGGCTTGGCTTGGCTTTCACATCTCAATGTTCGGATGCTGGTGGCCCCACACGATTCCAACAGGACGAGTTTCTGGAAATAAGTTGAGGAAGAGAGGCTCCTGCGCCAATCAACTGATTGCCGATGTTTGCTATGAAGTAGTTCGAGAGTAATTATGCATCATTCATTACCATCATCATCATCATCATCATCATCATCATCATCATCATCATCATCATCATCATTGCAGTCCTCATCATGATCATGAACTTTGATTGCCGGCATTATCATTATCACAATCATCATCATTACCAGCATGATTTTCTTCTTCATCATAACCATATTCACAATCATAATCACCATCATCATTACTATCATTATCAATATTATTTTTATCCTCATCATTATCATGATCATCCTCATGATCATCATGAACTCCAAGCCTGGTCCATTAAGACGAAGCCTATGGCACCAAGGTTGAAGCGACGCACATCCCATTACTGGAACCAGAGCTTGGTGGTCATTTTATGTGTTTCATATTGGTTGATGTGGCTGAAGATAACAACAAACAGCAATAGTCTATGGTATTAGTGGGGTACAGGGTGGTTTCTTTTCAGGATGTATAGCGATACTATGTAACATCCAATGTTGCCAGGAGAGAAACTGTAGATGTTGAATAGTTTTGTTGTCGAATGCAGTTTTTAGTAGTGGTAAACAAGAGCCAAAGGATTCGCTCAAAAGCAGTGACCGCGTTTGATAGATTTTGGGTACCCCCTTTCATAGAAGTGCGCGGATTGATCTCATTGCACAGGGGTACCTTGCGCATTGGTTATCCCAAGTAAATATGGCGGGGAAGATCCCATGAGAAAAGAACAACACAACAATCGCTTTACTCGCATTCTTGACTAAGCTGAGGGGCTTGAACTAGGTACTAATGAGATATAATGAGATGATGGCATGACACTGAGGCATACTGAGACCACTTATCGGACGGGATGCACAGACAGCACCATGACGCCTGGGTCGCGGACATATTTGTCCGGCAAGGCAGGATCTGGGAAGCAGCGCAAGGAACTTGAGGACCAGGCTTTTCCATGCGGGTATTTTCTCAAACAGGAGTGCCAACAAAAAAACAAGATGGAAGCCGCGAACCCGAAAGTTCACACGTTTTTTTAGACCATATTTTGGTAGAAACACGCTCCTAGAGGTTCTATTGGAGCAACATTCTTGGTTCGACACGCTTGGAGTGACTCAATTGGTAAGAGCCTCTTGGTGCGAAAGTCTTGGAGTGACACTCTGTGTAAGACAAGCTTGATAAGATCTTGCTCAGACACTCTTGGTAAAACTAAAACAATCTTGGTAAGACACTCTTGGAGTCACATTCTTTGAAAGACACTCTGGGTAAGACACTTTTGGACTGCCACTTTGGTAAAACACTCTTGGACCGACACTCTTGCTAAGACATGCTTGGAGTGACCCTGCCATTGGGGCGACACTCTTTGTAAGACACCCTTCGTAAGACACTCTCCAGGTGAAACTCTTTGTAAGACACGCTTGGTAAGACGCGCTTGGTAAGACACTCTTGAAAGTGACACTCTTGGAGTGACGATCTGTTTCAGACACTCTTGAAGTGACACACTTAAAGTGACACTATTGGTAAGACACTTTTTGCAAGACACGCTTGAGAACACACTCTTGGGGTGACACTCTTGATAGGACACTCTCAGGATGACACCCTTTGCAAGAACCTCTTGGAGTGACGCTCTTGATAAGGCATTCTTGGAGTGACACTCTTGAAAGGACAGTCTTGGAGCGACACTCTTGAAAAGACATTCTTGGAGCGACACTGTTGGTAAGACACTCTTGCAGTGACACTCTTGGTAAGATACTCTTTGTAAGACACTCTTGGTGTGGCGCTTTGTGTAAGACACTCTTGAGGTGACACTCTTTGCAAGACACTCTTGGCAAGACACTCTTTAAGTGACACTCTTGAAATGACAATCTTTGTAAGACACTCTTGGAGCGAGACTCTTGCTGAGACACTTTTTGAAAGACATTCTTGGAGTGACACTCTACACTCCACACTCCACACTCTAAACCTCACACTCCACACTTGACACTCCACACTCCACACTCCACACCTCACACTTCACACACCACAATCTACACTCTACACTCCAGACTTTACACTCCACACTCCACACTTGACACTGCACACTCCACACTCCAAACTCCACACCTCGCACTTCACACTTTACACTCCACACGCCACACTTTACATTCCACAGTTGACAGTCCACACTTCACACTTTACACTCCACAATCCATACTCTGGACTTCACACTCTACACTTGACACTCTACACTCCACACTCTACACTCCACACTCCACATTCTCCACACTGTGCACTTTTCACTGTAGAGTGTGGAGTGTGGAGTATATAGTGCAGTGTGTGGAGTGTGGGGTGTGGAGTGTAAAGTCTCAAGTGTGGAGTGTAGAGTGTCGAGTGTGGAATGCAGAGTGTGGAGTGTAGAGTGTAAAGTGTGGGGTGTAGAGCGTATGAGGTGTGGAGTGTGGTGGTGTGAAGTGTAGAGTCTGGAGTGTGGAGTTGAAAGTGTGGAGTGTAAAGTGTAGAGTAAAGTGTATATATATAGAGTCTGGAGTGTAAGGTGTGGCGTGTGGAGTTGAAAGTGCCAAGTGTGGAGTGCGGAGTGTGAAGTGTGGAGTGTGGAGTGCAGAGAGTAAAGTGTGAAGTGTGAGGTCTGGAGTGCAGCGACACGTCACCAGACACGTCCACATGTCACAAAGTGCCACGCCTGCCACGCGAAACCATGTTCCGTCACGTTTGAAACGTGACAAAACAAGCTCCGTTTGCAGCTTTTCCCATAGGCAGGGAATTCACGCGACATTCACGCGACACGAACGACGAGAGACGACGAGAGACGACGACACGACACACGGGAGGCGAACTTAGGTCCAACCCCCAGACCCCCAACTATAAACGGGAACCCTTCGCTACGCTTTCGGGAAAAACATTGGACCATCAGGCTTTTCCATTATGCTCCCTGTATCTCAATTAGCTTCAGCGGTTTGGGGGTATCATCATCATCATCATCATCATCATCATCGGCATGAATGTCACAACATCCACTGCCAAACACTCTTGAAACGCACCTCGTCGTTGTCCACTCTCGCCATCCTTCTCCTGGAAGTGCTGGAAAGTGCGGCATCCCGCCAGGTAGCGTGCAGTGTGTCCTTGATTTGTCACTGTCTGGCCCAAAGACCGTTCAATTTCGCCAATGCTACTTCCTTCTGAATCGCCCTAGAGATCCTTAGAATCTTGCAATGGAGCTCAGCGGAATGGTGAAGTCCTTCAACCCCCACAAGGGTTGGGGCTTCGTGGAATGCAATGGTCAAGACATGTTCTTGCACAAAAAGAACTTGAAGGGCGTTTGCCCTACCAAGGGCGATCAGGTGCAGTTCACCGTCGGCCAGAGTGCGACAGGGGCTGTAGCAGAAAACGTGAAGGTGGTCACAGCAGAGGAGGCCTACTATTATGGAAAGATCAAGAGCTACAACCCGGTGAAAGGCTTCGGTTTCATCACGTCAGAAGCTTTCCCCAAGGACATCTTTCTCGTGTGGCACCAGCTTCCGGGCGGCTTTGGTGCTGAGGGAAGCCTGTGCAGATTTTCCATTTTTCACACTGAGAAGGGCCCTGCCGCCAAGAAAGTGATGCTCCTGGGAGCTGCAAGCCACTTCATCCAGATGCAGTGGATGATGGGTGGCGGTTTCTACGGCTTCGGCACCGGCTTTCGAAAGGGCAGCTCGGACAAGACGTGCTGGGACCTCAAGAAGAACAGCACATGCAAACGCGCAGCTGAGGGCAGGTGCTGCTGGGAGCCATGCAACGGCGTGAAGAATGAGGCCTGCAGCAAATGAATGCCACTCTGTTTTGATTCACCCTAGTCACCCCATGGCCAAAAAAGATCTACATCACTTTCAGGCATTCTTGGAAGTGTTTTTCCCATTGTCACCGTATCAATGGGCACCACATGGCACAACCCTTCTTACCATAAGCAGTCCATTTGCAGGCGCTTGATGTCAGTTGTTTATGTTATGTGTCTCCTGGTCGGTTGTTTCCGGATTCCAGGATGAAACTACAAACGCAAGCATCGCAGGATATTTCAGGAACAACGCTGCTCGAGCAAGTGGCTGCAAGTGGCTGCAAGTGGCTGCAAGTGGCTGCAAGTGGCTGCAAGTGGCTGCATGAGCAAGTGGCTGCATGAGCAAGTGGCTGCAAGTGGCTGCACGCGGCTGCAAGTGGCTGCAAGTGGCTGCAAGTGGCTGCAAGTGGCTGCAAGTGGCTGCATGAGCAAGTGTCTGCAAGTGTCTGCAAGTGGCTGCAAGTGGCTGCAAGCGGCTGCACGAGCAAGTGCCTGCAAGTGGCTGCAAGTGCCTGCAAGTGGCAGCAAGTGGCTGCATGAGCACGTGTCTGCAAGTGNGCAAGTGGCTGCAAGCGGCTGCACGAGCAAGTGCCTGCAAGTGGCTGCAAGTGCCTGCAAGTGGCAGCAAGTGGCTGCATGAGCACGTGTCTGCAAGTGGCTGCAAGTGGCTGCATGAGCAAGTGGCTGCAAGTGGCTGCAAGTGGCTGCAAGTGGTTGCATGAGCAAGTGGCTGCAAGTGGCTGCATGAGCACATGTCTGCAAGTGGCTGCAAGTGGCTGCATGAGCAAGTGGCTGCAAGTGGCTGCAAGTGGCT
>BGPT01000264.1:327218-380784 GCA_003297045.1 Symbiodinium sp. clade C Y103 | reverse complement strand
AGAGCTTCTTTATCTGAGATGTCTGCAGCCACTGTGCTTGACATTCTCAAACACTCCTGGACATTGTCCCATCTGTCCCGAGTTTCGCGTGTGCTGGTTATTGGCAAAATGTTGCGAACAAGATGCGCCAGCCACACCAGAAGGCTCTTGCTGACTTGAAAACTCACCGCGGGCATCGCAGCAGAAACAATGCAAAAGCNCAAAATGTTGCGAACAAGATGCGCCAGCCACACCAGAAGGCTCTTGCTGACTTGAAAACTCACCGCGGGCATCGCAGCAGAAACAATGCAAAAGCAAGGCGCCACCCAAAAATCTCCAACTTTGAGTTGCTTGTCAAAGGCTGCGGCTGATCAAAATGGTGGCTGCATGAAAAGTCGGATGTTGGTCAGTCTCATTGATACATGTGAAAACAACACTGATTATTTGATGGTTAATATGAAGGTTTCCCGAAACTTCATTAATTAAACTATTTTGCTAATTCACAGATCAAAGGCAGCCAGGCAACCAGGCAACCAGGCAACCAGGCAACCAGGCAACCAGGCAGCAGCAGCAGCAGCAACAACAACAACAACAACAACAACAACAACAACCACCAAACTTGCCCCCAAGAAGCACCAAACGCAACCACGCAACTGCTAAACAACAGCAAGACAAAAGTTCGAATTTTGCTTTGTTACTCCTGTCTGTATTAGAAAATGCTCACTCACTGGTACGCATAAATCACTCGGGTCAGCTCGATACTTAGTAAAGAGTAGACACTCTCTTCTGAGACCGTGTTTGCAGCATAATATAAGGGCGAAGCATTTTGTACCGAGTGCTTCAGGTAAAAATATCGGAATGTCGAGGATTCCAGAAAAAAAATCCCCATGCTCCACAAGACTCCCAGGCCACCATCTGTTGCTCATGCAATGCCGCCGCGCAGTCAATCATTTGGCCGGCTCGTTCTCGGCGCGTAAAATCATAGCGCCGTTTGCGAACTTGTGCTACGGCAAGATGCAAACGCTTCTCTTGATTAGATCTATCCACTCCAGATCCACGAGGTAGTTCACCATTTTCTTCGACGTACTTGCAAAGTTCATCTCGTACAGCGCGGGTGTCATCAAATTCACTGAAGCAGTCAACAGAACAATCTTCCAACTCCTTACATCCAGTGTCGTATTGCCCCAGCAACCAAGCTAGACAAGCCACTCTAAAATCATTCTCCTTCAAACCAATGAATCGCTGCACAGCATCTTCCTGCAAGACAACACAACGAGAAAACACCTCGCTGACACAAGTTTCCTGCAAAAAAGCCGCCAANCTCCTTCAAACCAATGAATCGCTGCACAGCATCTTCCTGCAAGACAACACAACGAGAAAACACCTCGCTGACACAAGTTTCCTGCAAAAAAGCCGCCAATTCCATCTGAACTGCTGCCAGGCAGCCATCCGCTGCTGCTTCAAAAATCTCCAGAAATTCTGCTTGCATACCTTCACTAACTGTACCACGCTGTGCCAACAACCTATGCCATCGTCGGGCAAGTGCATCTTCACGCTGCTTCTCCTCACTATCACCAACTTGCCTCTGCGGCAACTTCTGCTTGCTATGAAAAAACAACTTCACCGCATTGCAAGTAGCAATATGACCATCATCACCTTCCACTTCCGCAGCGTCAAAAATGGCTCTGTGAGCGAACAACAACTCCGCACTAATGGCACTTGTGTCCTGCAAAAGTCTGTCCCACCGTTGCGCCAACGTATCTTCTGCTCGCAGCTCGTCGCTGCGCCCAGCTTGCCGCTTGGGCAGCCGATTGCTGGTTGACCAGAACTCTTGCACCGCCAGGCACACGGCCAGTTGACCATCATCTCCTTCCACTTCCGCAGCGTCAAAGATGG
The DNA here is from genome assembly GCA_003297045.1 of Symbiodinium sp. clade C Y103. Classification (NCBI taxonomy): domain Eukaryota; class Dinophyceae; order Suessiales; family Symbiodiniaceae; genus Cladocopium; species Cladocopium sp. clade C. The sequence continues at coordinate 378,909 of BGPT01000264.1, read as the reverse complement.
CTCTGTGAGCGAACAACAACTCCGCACTGATGGCACTTGTGNTGCCAGGCACACGGCCAGTTGACCATCATCTCCTTCCACTTCCGCAGCGTCAAAGATGGCTCTGTGAGCGAACAGCAACTTCTCACTGATTGCCCCTTTGTCCTGCAAAAGTCTGTCCCACCGTTGCGCCAACGTATCTTCTGCTCGCAACTCGTCACTGTGCCCAGCTTGCCGCTTGGGCAGCCGATTGCTGGTTGACCAGAACTCTTGAATTGCCAGGCACACGGCCAGTTGACCATCATCTCCTTCCACTTCCGCAGCGTCAAAGATGGCTCTGTGAGCGAACAACAACTCCGCACTGATGGCACTTGTGNGCCAGGCACACGGCCAGTTGACCATCATCTCCTTCCACTTCCGCAGCGTCAAAGATGGCTCTGTGAGCGAACAACAACTCCGCACTGATGGCACTTGTGTCCTGCAAAAGTCTGTCCCACCGTCGAGCCAAAGCATCTTCTGCTCGCAATTCGTCACTGTGCCCAGCTTGCCGCTTAGGCAGCCGATTGCTGGTTGACCAGAACTCTTGAACTGCCAGGCACACGGCCAGTTGACCATCATCTCCTTCCACTTCCGCAGCGTCAAAGATGGCTCTGNTGCTGGTTGACCAGAACTCTTGAACTGCCAGGCACACGGCCAGTTGACCATCATCTCCTTCCACTTCCGCAGCGTCAAAGATGGCTCTGTGAGCGAACAACAACTTCTCATTGATTGCCCCTTTGTCCTGCAAAAGTCTGTCCCACCGTTGCGCCAACACATCTTCTGCTCGCAACTCGTCACTGTGCCCAGCTTGCCGCTTGGGCAGCCGATTGCTGGTTAACCAAAACTCTTGAATTGCCAGGCAAACAGCCAATTGACCATCATCCCCTTCCATTTCCGCAGCGTCAAAGATGGCTCTGTGAGCGAACGAACAACTCCGCACTGATGGCACCTCGGTCTTGCAAAAGTCTGTCCCACCGTTGCGCCAACGCATCTTCTGTCCGTTTCTCATCAGTGTCACCAGCCTGTCTTTTGGGCAAGCGGTTGCAAGTGTCGAAGAAATCTTGCACAGACGTACACACAGCCAGATGAAAAGTATCGTCCTCTTTCTCCGCAGCCTCGAATATAACACTGTAAATATAGAGAAGCGTGGCCTCGATTGTAGTTTTGTTTGCTAGCAATCGATCCCAACGTTGGGCCAGCCTATCTTTTGCCTGCTTCTCCTCAATGTCCTTAATCTGTCTTTTGGGCAAGCGAGCGGTCATGTCATAAAACTTCCTACCTTCTTCACAGAGATCACGACGCCAGTCGCTCTTCAACAACCTTAGGAGCTTCGCTCTCTGCACTTTCTTGTACAACGAGCGATTGCTTGCAAGCTCAGAATGCTGTGAAGGCATTTCCCCATGTTCTGCCAGAAACTCCTGCAGCTCTCTGCGAATACTCTCCTCTTTCTCCGCCTCCGACTTCTTCTTCGGAGGAAACAGCGGCNAGAAACTCCTGCAGCTCTCTGCGAATACTCTCCTCTTTCTCCGCCTCCGACTTCTTCTTCGGAGGAAACAGCGGCCAATGATACGACAAGCACAACAGAGAGAACCATGCAGGACTCAGCCGCGTCATAGCCCAGTCTATATGCGAAAATAAATCTGGCAAAAAGAGCCATGCGGGACACAGCCGCGTTATGGTCCAGCCCACATGAGAAAATAATTGTACTATTGGAACGTGTCTGACCAAGAGGAACGTGTAAAGCCGACACGTCCACACATTGTCTGCGTGCAGGTTGAGTAGTCGCCCGGATGCAATCGTCAAACCAAATAAGACCTGCATGCCGTTAACCACAGAAACAAACACAGATGCAAACAAAGTCAGAAACCAATATTCGAGAATAACTTCCCTGGCGACCCTCGACACATCTTTCTTATTTGAATGCTATATGCTTGATAGTCTCGAAGATGCCAGTACGCTTACAACCGCGAAAAGAAACAACAACACAAACTAGAAGCGACGCTCAAATGACACCGAAACCACATACCAAGCAAATACACATTTCAAATATCACACTCCATATGCAAGCCCAGCCGCCCCGATGTCTTCACTGTTCTCCAATCCAACAAAATAGTACGGCGCAGCTTGGACAAACTGCAGCAGCAACCTCTCCGGCTGCACCAATACATCCACACAACCAAGCTGATGACAGCGCAAAGCACTTGGCAACAAAACTGCAGCAGTCACACCGAGCAGCGTCAGCAGCGGCAGCAGCAGCGCCAAGNACATCCACACAACCAAGCTGATGACAGCGCAAAGCACTTGGCAACAAAACTGCAGCAGTCACACCGAGCAGCGTCAGCAGCGGCAGCAGCAGCGCCAAGCAGCAGCCGGCTGCAGCAATGAGCCACAGCGCCAAAGCAGCCACATACCGCGCGGCGCGCCCCCGCAAGCAGCCGCTCTGCGCCAGCTTTCGCCATTGTCGCGATGGCTGTCGCGATGCCATNAGCGCCAAAGCAGCCACATACCGCGCGGCGCGCCCCCGCAAGCAGCCGCTCTGCGCCAGCTTTCGCCATTGTCGCGATGGCTGTCGCGATGCCATCGTAGTGTGACACGGAAAACCGAAAATGCACCATTCTTTGCCAATCAACACAAAAACAAAATGCATTGCACATATAGATTTAAACGTATGTATATAGACATGTCAATGCATGGTTGATGTATGTGTGTGGGTATGTGTGGGCTTATTTATACACACAAACAACTGAAATGAAACAAGCTGCTGAACTGAGATGAAACAAGCTGCTCAATATCGTCCGTGATACTCTGAAATGTTCTGGTCCACAACTGACTGTTGCCCTTCGAAAGCAAACACGGCACATGACAAACTAACAAAGAAAACACTCCCATGCCCAGATCATATATGTAAGCAAGTCAAGCACGCATTGAAAACTTCTGCTCCATGCTTTGTATTGTCCATCGAAAGAATTGAATGCAACACGTTATTGGAACCATGCAGGACAGCGCCGCGACATGGTCCAACCCATCTGCCAACATACATCCGTAAAGTGTGGCATGTGAAGTGTGAAATGTAGAGCGTGGCGTGTAAAGTGTACAGTGTGGAATGTAAAGTGTAACGCGTGGACTGTGGAGTGTACAGTGTCAAGTGTAGACAGTGGATTGTGAAGTGTGGAGTGTCACGTGTGAAGGCGTGTGGGATGAAACAGCTTCACTCTTGCAGCTTCCCCCATAGACAACGACGTTTCGACACCTCAAAACTNTGTGAAGTGTGGAGTGTCACGTGTGAAGGCGTGTGGGATGAAACAGCTTCACTCTTGCAGCTTCCCCCATAGACAACGACGTTTCGACACCTCAAAACTTTGTCACTGTTGCAGCTTCCCCCATAGACACTGACGTTGCGACATCCCCTGTCCGAACGTGCCACTCCTACCACACGATTTGCACGATCTCACTCCTGGACGCAGCCCTGACAATGCGATTCGCAAAAAAAAAGCAACACGACACGTCCAAAAGGCTGCGCCTGCCACGCAAAATGACGCTGGACACCTCCAAAGTGCTGCGCCTGCCACGAACAATGAAACACACACTTTTNGTCCAAAAGGCTGCGCCTGCCACGCAAAATGACGCTGGACACCTCCAAAGTGCTGCGCCTGCCACGAACAATGAAACACACACTTTTGCACACGTCGCGTAAGTATTGCGCCTGTCACACAAAACGACTTTGGCGACTTTTTCCAGCCACGTGAGAATGTCACGAAGTGCCACGCCTGCCACACAAAACGACGTTACAACCTCTTCGGAAACATNACGTCTGAAACGTCCAAAAATGACCTCCTTTGCAGCTTCCCCCATAGGCACGGCCATAGCGTCCTCACGCGCACGGTTGCGAACGGTTGCGAACGGTTGTGGACGGTTGCGAACGGTTGCGAACGGTTGCGGACGGTTGCGTAACGTCTGGCGAACACACCCTCAACCCCCAAATCCCCAGAGTGAAACGGGAACCCTTGCTACGCATTCGGGAAAAAAATCTTTAAAATTATTTATATTAAAAAATATATTTGATAATTGGAGTTATTCGTTGCGATAGGTATTTCTTGTTATAAAATCGGTATTTCGTTTGGAAATTTTGGTTAAATTTTGTTTTGACTTATTATGGGTAGAATTTGCAAATTTTTAAGCGTTTCTTTAAATTGCGATATATACAATTTTTTTTTATATTCCTAAGTATTATCTGGTAATTAATATAAAATTCCTTATAAAGAATTTTAATTGTAAAAATAATTCATATTATATTGGATTTTTTTGAGATTTTTTTTTTCGAATTCGCGAAACTAAATTATTTATTTATGATTTTTTTGCGAAAAATTGGAATTGAGATATTATGAATTATTATATTTTATTAGTATATATATATATTAATTTATAAAGGGTTACCCTGCCCTTGTTGTCGGGGGTATGGAAGGAGAAGGATGGTTTAGTTGTATTCTGGATATTTACCTTTCTTTTAATAGATAGTAATCGAGCTTCTAAAGGTGAGGCTTCGATACTGCTATATATTATGTTCTTGAAATATATCTTTGGATTTGCCATTGGGATTATTTAATATTATATTTTGCAGATCTAAGAAATAAAAATTAAATATAATAGCTAAGCTTCCAAAAATGACGCCTTGCCAGAGCCAAGATTAAGGCCCTGATATTTGCTTTTAATTTTTTTTTCTCTGACGCGGCCCCTGCTGATGGCTGGGGTCGGCATATAGCGATATTTTCGTTAAAATTCCGCGAAAATTCTACGAAGGAGCGGGCGAAAATTAAAGTAATACCGTTAAATATGTCTTGAAACTAATAACAACAATCTCAGAAGGCAATTAAAAAATGATCCATGAATATATATAAGAATTTGGCTCTTTTTGGGTTTGGATAAGGAAATTGCTATAATCTTTATAAGAGGTATAATTGCCTAATATGGGTTTTGTGAAGAATATATGGGGAAATTACGAAAAATTTGAATAAATAATAATTTTATTCGTGAAGAATTACCGCTCCGGGATAAAAAGAATTTTGATCTAGATAAATAGCGGCCTAGTGATCCGCTGAAATAAGGACTTCTAAATGTTTTTATAAGATTTTGCAACGATATATTATATATATATCTTTTTTATTTCTATATATGAATATATTATTTTTATATTAGATAATAAAATTTACTAATTTGATGGAATATGAATAATATTTTTTAATTTTTTTCTTTTATTGGTTTGTAAGGTTATTAGCTTATTGATTGATTAATTAGATAGTTGGCTGATTGGTTAGCTGATTGGTTGGCTGGTCGCTATCTTATTGATTTTATTGATTTTTTTGAATTTGTTCGCTTCTTGCCTGGATTATTGGCTGGCTTGCTGGTTTGCTGGCTGATTGGCTTATCGATTTTCTTATTTATTTATTGATTTGATAGACAGATTAGCTGGTTGGCTTCCTAATTTGTTCGATGGATAAATTAATTTCATTTCTAATAAAATATGAAATTTCAATCTATTTTGTGGTGGTGATTGAAAAAAAAAAAAAATCCTTGAATAATGATTAGTAGATCCGGATTTTATTTCAATATTTTTAAGATATTTTTAAGGGATGCCTATGGATTTTTTTTCATGATATAATATCTAAAAGATTTCCATGAAATCCTCTGTGATTTTTGTGGTATTTCTTTATAATTCTTGTAGGATTTTTATAAATATTCTAAGATATTTTTATATAATGTTTTAAGCATTCTATAGGATTTCTATGAATTTTTCTACGATATTTCTTTAGGATATCTATAAAAATATAAATTTTCTTTAATATTTCTAACAAATATCCATAATACATTCTATATATCTAAATAATTTATAAAATATTCTTATGGAATTCTCATTATTTTTTAAAATAATTTCTATGGAGAAATTCATAAGATTTCCAAGGCATTTCTACATATTTTCTGCGGGATTTTTGTTAGATTCTAATAGGATTTTTCTAATATATTTAGAGAATATATAAATAATTTCTATACGATATCATCCTATAGGATATCAAAAGAAATTTTGCAATATATTTTTGATAATTCAAAAGGATATCAATAGAATTCCCATAATTTTTTCCTAGGATACCTATAATATGTTTTTTATTATTTTTTTCAAAATTTCTAATATTTCTTTATTATTAATAAAATTCCATTCAAATTTCCATAATATATCTAAAATATATCAAAAATATAATTATAATTTTTTAAATAATATTTCTAAAAATAAATTCTATTATTTTATTATTATTTTTTTTTCCATAAAATTCCTATTTATTTATTATTAAATTTCAAAAAAAAATATTATTTTTAAAATAATTAATTAAATCAAATAATTTCTTATTTATATATTAAAAAATAAAAAATAATATTTTACAAGATAATTCCTTATTATTTTTCAATATAAAATAAGATAATATATATCTTCCCTCCCTGTTATTCCTTTATATCCTTTATTTTTCTTATATTCAAATAATATCTCTCCATCCCAATTATTCTATAAATCCGCATTCTTAAAAAATCCCAATCAAATATTTATACCACCCCTTTTCCTAAATCTATCAATCTCTCATATTTTTTTTTTTCAATATCCATATATATATATATAAATCTATCCGTATATATCTTTAAATTTATCTTATAAATCTCTATATTCCGATATCGCACAACCCATCATCAAATATCCATATTAACCCCCTTAAACCAAAAATTATCCAAAAATAAATAACTACCAAAAAAACGTCACACAATTTTCTATTACAACAAAAAAATCAAAAATAAATATATTTCCATAATTCTACATATCCCTCCTAAATATTTATAAAATAAGAGAAAATAATTTCCATAATATATATTTTTAATATTCAATTATAATATAATTCAAAATAGATTAAAATATATAAATATTAGTATAAAAATAGATTAATTTCATATTTTTTAAATCCAAAAACATACCAAACAATACAAAATATATATGTTATAATATTTTTTTTACAAAACAAATAGTAAAATATGACCAGCCAATCAGCCAAACAACAACCAATGGTATCTATAAAATAATCAAAATTCCAAAACCATCCAAAACATACAACAAAAATCAATTATCAACCACTAGTATCTTTTAAAATCACAGGTGTTATAGTCAAAATGTATATTTTGCAATGGGGAAACCCCTTAAAACATCCTAGAGATATCGTTTCATAGCGAAGGATAAACCTCTAAATTTCCCAGGGAGGTTTGAGATAGATATCTACAAAATAACCTTTACCCAACCAAATTCCCCACAACAGATTTGCCAGCAAAAGTGACGAATGAACACGCCAAGATGAGGATATCTCGACTACTAATTCTTCCTCCCAACGGATTTCCGGCAAGGCACACCTTTTGGGAAATCGTCCCCGCAGCTATCGAAAGGATTTTGTGCAACAGGCACACCTTTCACCACCTCATATGTAAATATACCAGCAATTATAAGCAATTTATTTCTCATTTACCATCAAATTACAGCAGTCTATACTTTAACACAACAGCTCATAAATTTCAACATATAAATTAAATAAGAAAAAAATCGGTATATTTGAGAATCACTAGATTATCTTAAGTCAATATATTCTTTATTATATGTTTTAGATCCTCCATACCACCAACGTTAGTAGAATTAATGCGACCTGGGTTGTCGGACATGGTGAACTGGGTTTGGTAGCTTCAGTCCCCCAAAAGAAACAGTTCTGCGGATCACATCGGATCACCCCCCCCCCAAGCACGGAGAAATTGGATATGTATTCCTGGTTGTAAATGGGCTAGGTAGTTTCCGCATTGGGGCAAACCACCAAGTAGGTTTGTTTCAACAAAAAGATTAGGCTGTTCCAAAGATCGATACAGTGCTTCACAAAATCCATGGTCTACATGAGCAGGCTTCGCAAAACAAATATGTTGCGCATCATTGAAGCGTTACACCCGACCTTTTCTGCGCAAGACTTGCCATTGAAACTCGTGCCCAAAAAATACGTTTTCATGCTTTTTCCACAGGGTGTGTCCGTTTATTTCGCAAAATTAAAACTGAAGTTTGGTTGACATTTCAAGAATTTCCTACCTTGAGCCAACGTTTAGGTGATGGGCTGACTCTTTCAAAATTCGGATCATCATTCCAAGGTGACAAAAAGGGGTTTCTCTAAAAATTGGGTGTACCATCAAATACAAACTTTAATGGGAAATATGATGAGAACTCATTAAATTATATTAAATTTAGGAGGTACCCCTATTCTGAGACAAACCCAAAGAAGAATTTCAATCATCCAGTGGCGTTTCAGCTGATGTTCCACCATGCGGAAACCGAGGTGCGATCAGCAGAAATGTGCGCAAACTCACTGGAGCTACAGGACCCTTCTCCTGCAAGGCCACTCCAGGGCCACGCGGCCACGCCGCCACAGCTGGTGAACATATCCAATCAGCAGCTCAAATCCATCACTTTTTTGGGGGATCAACGATGAAATCACAAATGCAGCCAGTCTTTGTATATATTTAATAGCTATTAATCTATAAATTAGTATCTATATAACGTACCCTCTAGTATTTTAATATCAAATATTTATACCCAAATCATCCCAAATCTATTAACTTCCTGATACTGTCCCATCAAATGGGTATGGCTCAAATCATTGAGTACCCCAATTATTGCACGGCAGAATGCTCAAAATAGACTTATAAATCTGTGGTTCCCCCAGGTCTTCAATTTTGACCCATACCCAAATCCCCATTAAATCCCAATCCTGTTCACCTTCCCCATCGTGGTGCGCGGTTCGCTTGCCCACGGCACCTGCACCTCCAGCGCCCGTTGGACTTCGTTTTTCGAAACGCCCAGGGCCTGAGGGCGCGATGGGCCGGTGGCGGAATCACTGGAGGTCAATCGGAATTCATCATGGGATATTGGTGATGTACTTGCGATTTTTTTTATTTACTGGGATTGATGTCAATATATGGATGATTGATGGTGATTTGTAGGAGTTTAATGCAGTATCATTGGGATCAAGGATAGGATTTAAGAGAATTAACTAGCCGACTAGCCAAGAAAAATGGGATTTGATGGCGATAGAATGAGATAATTCAAGATAATACAAGGAGTGGGTTTTCAAAGCAACAAATACCAACAATTTCTGATATTTCCACTGGCCAAACGCCGTACTCAGCAAGACATGGGGTTGGTCAAACTTTGAGGCTCCATACTGGCTGGTCAAGGCACAAAAAAACAATTAGCCATTTTGGGGTGCCAAAAAATGAACCACATATTTGAAATCTTCTTGGTGATTGATTGCTGCATGATTAGTCGGAAAAACCTTTGAGTTAACAAGCTGGAACTTGCCCAAGCGGCTATTCCAAATGATAGGGATAGGTCTCAGCAACCACAGGATTGGCTGTGGTTCCAAAACCACAGATGTCACCCCAATAAGATTTCACAATTCGAAGAATACCATCTGGAGACCCCAAAGTAACCATCAACCCAAAAGGGGTTGCAGGTTTTGCAGGGCTGCAAGCGCCTGAAATGCGTTGAACAGATCCTGGCAAGAATTGGGCATGAGGCACTCCAGTATGCATCAAAGAGACTTTCATCTACAGTCGAAGTCATCTTTTGTGGAAGGATAGGTACAGTACTTCAAAGATGTGGAAAATTCATTAAAATTCGGACTCAAACGATTGGACATTTGCCCTTTCTTGCTCACAAGGGCCTTCTTTTTGGCTTGGGATACTGGTCGCAAAGACCTTCCTTCTTGGTCCGTTCCAGTGATCTGAAAATGAGAATAGTGTCTGCGGGTTTGAATCCCAGTGGCTCAATGCAGTATGATGAAAACGTAATTTTAACATCCTAGTATCCTAAGAAGTATAATTGATGATGGGAACTGCCATTTTCCATATCTCTTCATGATATTTGAACATATTCTACTATTTCACTGAATATGGAAGTTCCTGTAGCTATTCAATCACAAGCCAAGTGCAGGCACCAACCTACCAAGCTTTAGTGACTTCGGAGGCACCTCGAATAACATCACTTTGAAAGTGGAATGCTCATGCCCTCAGAAAATGAAGGCTTTGTACTTTTTCTATGCTACTTTGAACTTGACTGATGGCAACTTCTCCCATTCCCCATTCGAGTATGGATTCTGCTGCTATGGTCAGGGTGGTTACTGTACTTACCTTTTAGGGAGCAACGGCAATGAAAGCAGATCGATCATCATGACAGTCTTGGTGAAGTCTCCCGCGAAATCACGAGACAAGGACCAGTTTGGGTGTGGGCCAAAACCTACAGGTACCATCATGTTTGCCAACTATTTCATACTATTTCCATGTTCCCCAGAATCACTCACAGGCTTTTGATATGTTAACTCGAAAGTGCAGTTCCAGATAGCTATTTGTTCGAATTTGTCAACTTCACCACACCCGATTCATCCCAGTCTGGACCCAGTGCCCTCCTGTAGATCTTCTCTCTGGAAGTCTTCCACGTTCTTCGCCACATGTTTGCTCATACACCTGATCCACATATTGATTTTGACGTAGAAACATTGGATTTTCACCATCAAAAATGGCGCGATATAATTAACCAGGTAACAGGGGTGTAGCCTGCAAAAAAACATTGAACACTTGGTATTGCTCCAAACCACTGATTGGGCCATCTTGGGATGTTTGTAGAACCAAAAAGTGACCTGTCTGTTGTGGGTTGACTGGTGCCCGATTCACCTGGATGCATGAACGCCTTTGGATGCCTGGTACCAAAGTGATTTGCAAGGTGGATTCACTCGACAGCTTTGGAGTAGCAAACATCTAAAAGGAGGGGGATTACACGAAATCATACCCCTAAGATTGGAACCTATCATCATCTTTGCACACATGAATCTTTGCTCCTGACATGCCCCAACTGTCATGGTTGGTTTGTTACCTATTCTCGCCGGTTCCCTTCATTCTTGTTCGTGTTCCCCCATGTTCAATGATTTCGTCCTGATTTCATCCCAAAGTATGGCCGCTGAATCCTCGCACCGGTGAAATATTCTTCACATTTGTGCCATGGTCAAATCACAGTCCCATATTTATTAGGTATTCTTATGATGCGTGTATAAATCCATAGTACTTGGTGGTATGACCATCCCCTTTTACGGAAGAATAAACCATGTTAAGCCAAAGCCGCTTGAAGAGGGCGTCATGTTTCACCTGCGCTGCGAGTCTCTGAAGATTTTAGCTTGTTTGGTTTCGGTTCCTTCAAATGTAACTTGGCCAGTGCGGCCAACCAACAAACAGGGAAATGCAACTCAACTTTTAAGCAATCAATATGTGGATATAAATAAGAACAGTGGTAAATAGCAACTAGTCATATAGTTGTAAAATAGCAGCCCCTAAAAATCAATAAAACTCATAGAAAGGCCAAATCCTAGTAAAGTATATAAATGTATGTAACTAACTAGTAATGTGTTACTTTTCTATCTTGTTGGGAGTCAATATATGTATGTATACGTGTCGTATGGGAGTTTGCTCTTTGTTTGGGTCTACCATGTTAGAAGCAAGTTGTTACTGTGCTTCCCAGTAAAACGCCTCCTTTGCAGTCGCAGGAGTTGTAAATATATGCACTGATTTGGAGATTACAGCAATTCGGAAAGATGTCAAGTACAATCAATCACCCAATCATCTAAAAAAATCTGCAACCAACTTCAAAGCCCCAGGAAACCAAACAATGCCACACTTCCATCTCTAACACCATGGAGCTTTCCAGGCAAACATGGAAACCCTCAAAATAGTTTTGGACGCTTTCAATTTTCCCAGTGTAAACGGCCATCGAATGAATTTTCACCTGGTGGTCTATGGTTCCGATTCCCCTGAATATCATGCTTTGGGGTGCAGTTGGTCTTTATAGTTGAGACATGGGGGCCCCTCTAATTATGGTTATATATCCAAATAAACATGGAACTGCCGCCCCAGCCCCTGAAAAATATGCTTATACATATGATTATACACACATGATTCTGTCTATCTTTTACCATATTACAGCATATATACCCTCCAGTATATTAACATAGACCCTGGCATTAATTGGGATTGGAAGATTAGTTTCCTCTAAAAATAGCTATTCTCAGGGTCTATGTTAATATACTGGAGGGTATATATACATATACATACCCTCTGGTAAACTAACATAGCTGTTGAACATGGCCATAGAAATAGTGGATTTTCCCATTGAACATGGTGATTTTCCATAGTTATGTTAGTTTACCAGAGGCTATATCCCATTCATCCCATTAGAATCCCTCATCATTTTCCTATGGTTTTCCTATGGTTTTCCATATACATATTACATATGCATCTATAACCAGTAAAACCTCCACCCACCGGGCCCCGTCGCGGTTCAACACGTCTCGAGACGTTTCCACACCTGCGCCTTGGCAAAGGAGCCGGCCAAGGTCACCAGTTGCCTGGGCCTAGGGGAAGAAGCTGAAGCAAGTGGAACATATGGGATATATTATTAATATAATATATATATATATACATATATGTGTATATATATATATGAGTATATATATATATGTATATATGAGTATATATATATATATGTATATATATATATATTTTTTTTATATATGTGTATATATATAACGTATATATTGTATATGTGAGGGTTTCCTAAAATATGGATACCCCCAAACCATTGGTTTCCCCATTTCTCGTAAGCAATTTTGGATGATTTTGGGGTACCCCCATTTTAGGACACCTCCATATGCGTCTGGCTGAAACCTATAAGTACCATATTTGCCGAGATGAACCTCGATTTGCCAACTCTGGATGTTCACCAGAATTACAGGACAGACAGTACAAGGTTTTGGCCATACTTGGAAATGCAGGTCTAATTTGAAGTGGATACATAACCATACTTATAGGGTTTATGTCCCAAAGGGGTGGACATTCCCATGGCTGTACACATTTGTAACCCTCATCTCTGGCCGAATAAATTCATTCACAGCTTGAAAATAGCTTGTGGCCACTTGACTCAGACCAGACCCTTCGAAGCATGCAAAAATTAGGACCCGGGAAAACATGGGGAAACCATCATCTATACCATCCTGGATCTATGTTCATTTAGTATCCAAGTCAAAAAAACAGGATTTTCCAAGTTCCATGGTGTCCAGTATTATGGCAACCTGGCAGCCTTCATGACCCCAGATAGCTTCACCCCAGCCAGTCAGCACCCAGGAACTTAAAATCATGAATCGACTCGACGCAAACCTGGCACCACGTTCGGTTGGGGGAAGGATGAAAGGTGGGGACCATGAAGAAGTGGGATGGTACAATCCCAGAATTTCAATGGTACCAATCATGTGAAATCCATCTTTTTGATGGATCAGAACATTGGCCAAACCCAGTTAGTGGATGGTGAAACCATGTTGAATCCGCCAGATTATCAAGCCCTGGCAACATTGATCAGTGGGTCGTTACCTTTGAAGCATACACATCTGGTGAAATTATAAACACATAAGATTTGCCAGCCCGCAAAAAATGAATCTGTTTTTTTTGACAATTACTATACTTTACATCATTCTCAGGGTTGCAATGAGGTTGCTATAGTTTGCCAAAACATGTATGAAAATGGGATTGAATGAACTCTGATGTGGATGGACCCAGAAGAATGGTTTTGTCACACAAAACCAGCATATCACCAACACTTGCGCAAATAATCATTCAATATACAAATTAAACAAATAAAGAGGCAAACTTATTCAATGACTGGTTCTTAACGGCTATACTTTGCATGTTTCTCCAGGGTCACTTTGGTTCCCTAAACAAAGCCTCACAGCAAACAAATGGTAGTCCAATCGATCACATATGGTAATAGCAACCCCAGAAAGATAGGGAGGTGACTCTTCAAAATTTAAGTCAATTTGTGTTTATATTATTTTTTTTGCTGCTACATTTGGTTTTGATTTCTGTAGGTACAAGAATGAACACACATTTTGGATCCCTATTCTCATGTGGCCGACTCCGACCCATGGCGATGCACCCGCCTGCGCCACGCATTCATAGAGCTCAGGGATGTAGACTTGCGACTGCAACGGGCCGACCAGTGAGCTACTTCCAAACGCAACTGAGGGTGTCAAACTTTCAGGCCCATGTGGGCACATATCGCAAAGCCAATTTTAGCATTGACCTTCCCATTTTTTTTGGGGTACCCGATTTTGACCCATACCTAGATCGAATTTATCGCTAGGTTCTCTTGTTTGTGGCTTGACAAAACGTACACTTTGCTGGTCCGCGCGTCTTTTGGTCCCTGCAACTTTCAATTCGGCAAGTTGAGCCCAATGACCTTCAGTCATGGCCCCCTGCAAAGTGCAAAAACATCAATAACTCCTTCGGTTGGTGGTTCAGCCAGCCGTCCTCCAAAAAAGGAATACTTGAAACCTCGATCCAGCTGTTGCCCTCATGTTCTTTGGCTGTTTGAAGCCACCAACCTGACACCTATGGAGCTTCCGGGAAGCCTTTAGCTCACCTTCGCACCCAGATTTCACCTGCTGCTGTGCCTTCCTCCCACCTCTCCCTCATTCGGTTCAGGAAGCGGTCAATGACGCGTTCCGGCCTGTCTTCAAAATTAAAAACCCGAGCGTGCACCCACACCTGCCACCCTGTCTCTTCCCACTTTTCCTGGTGCTTTCTCAAACAAAGGAGCCGGCGATTGTCGTTACTGTAGAAATGTTCCTGGTACTTCACCACTTCCAAACACATGTTTGGATGGTTGCACGGGTCCACATTCCACATGTCCAAGTCCCAAATCAAATGTTCTAGCCAGCTCCCATCTTGGAATCTCTTGGAGATAGCTTTTTGAGTGTAATGTACATCCATCACCCGCAGTGTCATTCTTTGGTATTTTGCAGGCTGGGGCCATGAAAATTCTTGTGCTTGCCGCGGCTGCGAGGCACTGGTTGCATCCCGGCACTCGTTGGAGAACTCGCTCAAAATCTCATACACCAACTCCGGCTCAAGCATTGCCAAGGAGGCACGGCCTTCTGAACTCACAACTTGGAGATGTTTGGGGTCAGGCGCATCAGGGCGAAGCTCCACAGTATACGCATCTGCTTCAGGTTCGGGCATGGCCACCAGCGCATGGGAGGACTTCTCAAAGCTACGGACTTCACCGGTAAGAGGATGCAGAGTGAAACTTACTGTGGGCGACACAATGAGGATGAGAGGGAGATCGTCATCAGACTCAAACCTAGAAAGATTCTTACGGTGACGATCACCACGCAAATGCGAACATAGACGATTATGCATGGTGGAATGGGTTCGCCGTGGATCATGTGTCAAAATGCAATGGCAAATAGGACATTCTGCCAATGGCATTCTCTCCATTTGTTCTAGAATTATTGTTCTCAACAATTGAGCTGGTCCAGCAAAATACTCCGACCACAAATCCCTGCTGGTCAGAGCAGTTTTTCCATTTTCCAGCGTCCAAGCTGTGCCAACTTCACATTGAACACCTGCATCTCTTGCTGCTTGCTCAACCTTCCTGCAATCGTCAATTGGGTTCCGGTGGAGTAGGAGCTCTGGAAGCCGATGATCAATGTTCCGTCGTTTCTGAAGTGCACGAATCAACCACAGTGCGCCCTCTGTTGTAATCCGATTGTCATTCAAGTTGATATAGTCAAGGCTGCAAACCTGGTTTTCAAACAATCCAAAGCACTCCTCAAGGAAAGTGTCATCAAGATCATTGCGTGGCAAATCCAGCACATCCTGCAATCCAACACAGCCCAACTTGAAAACTTCGGAGATGACCCTCATGCAGTGCTCGGAGCTTTCTCTTCTGTCTTTGCTCCACCAAATGCCCTGCAGGTGCACAACAGCCCTAAATGTCGTCACTGGAACATCTTTCCTGACCTTTCGGATCTCTTCCAGCATCATTGTTGAATCAGCACCACCTGAGTCATATCTCGATGCTTTCACCGTCAAGATGTCAGAATGGAAGGACACGATGACACCACCATCTTTGATTGGCTCGTCTCTTTCATCTTGAAGTGGTTCGGTTAGAAACATGGCCATTGCCCATCGATTCGGAGGCTCGAACTCTTTCAGAGTCGTGTAACTGGGAAGTATAATAAGGACATCAACATTTAGATGCTGGCAACGTAACCAACTAAAATGGGGATGTCTATGGATGTCTACTGATTCTATCAGAGACACAAGGCTGCCAAGGATGTCAAAGCCTGCCTCTCGTGAAGGCCAACACATGGATAGACATCAAAGAATGCAAAAAGTGACAGGATTTGAGCCCGTGCTCATGCTTTTTACAGCGGTCATACCAAAACCCGCACTTGGTGGCATGTCGGTCCGTGAACCCAAAGAAGAAAACAATATATGAACTGCAGATATGGCTATCAACATGTGTCTGTTTATCTTTATGGACAACAACCCAACGTGTGCAAATATGCTCTTTCTTTACTACACGATTCTAGACACCTTTTCTCATGGGTCTCGGTTCTTGGTTCTTGGTGCTTTTTAAATTGGGAGCTACTAACATTACCAACTCAGACGAGAATGCAAAGGTATGGGCCAACACAAATCAACTCTCCAGAGGCTTGCTTCATTTTTCCACATCTATTCAAATCTGGACATGCATTGATTTGCATTCTCTAGACTCCCAGACAGCACTGATGCCTCCGAATATGCCAGCGCCAAGTTGCCTGGGAGATAGACCGCAGGCAAGCTGGACGTCTTCAGAGATTTTGAAGAAAACGCAGGTTGAAATCAGTTTTCAGTGTTCCCTCTATAATGAGAAATGTTGAAGTTCGCAAGAATTGAATTGGAACCCTTTCTTGAAGAGACTGTGTATATATATAATATATATCATCATATATCTATTTAAACGTACGTCAGGAGAGGTATTGAAACCTGTTTTCTCACATAATGAATAACATATAATAAAACCGGAAAAGACCGATATTGGAAGAGTCATGGTTCAATACCTCTCAAAAATATGAATCTCTTGCAATAGTCACTGGAACTCAGGGACTCACGGAAAAAAAAAATCTTGGTTTGGGACAAACCTCTGTACTCTTGTGTACATTTCAATAAAAAGACTTGAACAGCATCGCCTATTTCAATATGTTTTTCCATCCAAGGTTGAACTGTTACCCCAGGGTAAACTAACATGTTGAAAACCCATGGATTCCTCAGGAAACGATCCATGGTGGGCTTTCTACATTTAAACGTTTACAGGAGGGTGACCATGTGCTAAAGCTGCACCGCAGATCTGGGGCATTCTGAGTCGCGGACCCACAACATTGGGCGCCTTGGAGATTGACCGGACAAACGAGAACACCTGATGCCTTTGATTTTGGTACTACTATGTTCCGATAGGAATCATTGAACAAATTGGGTGTATCATGGTGTATCTGTATCTGTATCAGGTGTTTCCTACTATTTGGAATTCTAAAAGTAAATGATTCCTACTTTTTAAATACCAAATGAATTTCAACATCTTTGACTCTTGAACCTGTGTATCAGGGAAAATATTCTGAGCATTGCACCTACCCCTCATGATGATTCCTATTTCTTATTGGAATGCGTTGTCACAAGTCGGTCAACGGAGGTACTGTACTACCTGGCCTTGCATCAACCGTCACGGAGCCAATGCACAAAGAGATCAGGCCATTTGTCATCAAAGAAATGAACGAAACCCCTATGAGACTTTAATGATTTTGTCCAACTACTGCACAAAATAGCAGCATGGGTGCGTCTATGAAATCCAACAAGTCAACAAATGAGCGACAAACATGTTTCATGTCCTGCAATACCAACACAAAATTGATCAACGCCGGTTGATTGATTGGTAGGGTCCCCATCAGCAAGTGATCTTTTGCTACTAAAATGATACCATCTGAGGTTGACATTGCAAAAACAAGCCAGTGACAACAAGCCTCAAGCCGCTTTCATTTTCCTTCAGATTCCACAACACATGTGGTAACTTCTGCCACGTCACTGGGCCACAGCTGTTCACACCAGCTCTTCCTACCCTCCTCATCCCATCAACGCCTCAGCTGCTCGAACCGAATCTGCCAGGATTGCCGCCCACAATGATATCAGGTCGCGGAAAGCCAGGGGCTTCACCCCTTCCCAACTCATGGGCTCAACGGGCTTCATCCGCTCCATGCTCCATCCTTCACCAAAGATCCACCTGCAGGCGCCAGGCGGTGCCGATGCTGTGGTGTTCTTCAGAGTAGTGGGCCAAGGTCGTCCGGCTCCAAGGACTCTGGGAGGTTCAAGGATTTGATGTCCTGGTGGCTGAGCGATCAAACAGAGCTCGTTGGATTTTCAGGGGCAAAATGGTGGGTCTCTGGGGATTTGTTGGTCGTTTTGAAGTATCCATCTGGTCAATCTCGGAATCACGGTAGCAACTTGAACAATCTCAAATCCCAAGTGTTGATTTCAACCAATGCTACGAGTACTGCCTATTTTGGCACCATCCAAGTCTGCTTGCGACAAAAACTACCAAAGTCTTGGCAATGTTTCAATCCAAAGCCCTCTGGGGATCTGCTAAAGCCACCGTTTCTTTCCCTCTTCAAATAAGCCGTGGTAGTGATGGACTTGGGGGATGCCTCAATTTTTCCGGCCATACATATTTTTATAATTTCAGTAGTAATTCAATTTAGATTTGCTTCCGACCAGAAAAATACCACATATCCCCAGATCCCCCAAGTGGTGGGTTCGCCAATGAAAGAATACCCACCCCCTTACGCAAATCCAGGAACACTAGGGAATGGCACTACTATACTTGGCATTCCCCATTGTATGCAACTGTTCTGGAAGAATTTGGGTGGTGGTCATCACTTGAACCTAGATGAGGTTCATCCAAAGACCGTGAGCAAGATAAGAACATCCTTTTGCATCCCTTGAGTATTTTCAGGTTCAAACCAGGCCTTTGATCCCTCCAAAGATCCATATATGCATATATACTATATGTATATGATTATATGTCAACAGGCTTGAAGCTATATCTCAGGCACCAGGGGCCTACCAGCTCATCAATTCCGGCGGTCCTTTGATTCATCTGCCTCACCTTCATCCTCATCTGACTCATTGCAAGGGCTCAAATCGCCATCCCCTGGGTGTGCTGATGGATGGGATGTGGTGGAACGGCTGGGCAAAGGCTGGGCGCATAGAAGTGATTTCCAAGAACATTGGTTTCGACGATCAGATACCCTCTGGTAAACTAACATAGCTATGGAAAATCACAATTTTTAATGGGAAAATACACTATAAATGGCCATTTTCAGTAGCTATGTTAGTTTACCAGAGGGTATCAGGAAGCTCGTGCACATGTCCTTTTCATGCAATTCCTGGATGGAATGGAATAGAATTGGTATGGTTGAGGAAGTGACCAGCAACAAGGAACTCCGGCAAAAAATTAGGATTCTTCCAGAACCAGCCACCCTCCGGGTACAGAAGCTGGATGGTTTCAAAAAAACATCATGAACTCGTCAACAAAATGACCACGGAACTCACGAGTATGGTTGTAGTACATCTTGGATACCCGGCCAAAAAAGTGCCACAATCTGTAGTTCATGCATTTATCACTCAAAACTTAACCAAACGTCCTACAGGAAGAACCCCCCAGTGTTAAATATGTTTAATAACCAGACATATATAGCATAAATTCAGTCGCATAGTCATGCTTACCAACTTACCTTTCATCAACTATAAATGCATATAAATCCCAATCACGTTGGCCACATCAATCGTTTTTTGGGTATTTTTTTGTTGGTTTAAATCACCATTTCCCATGATTTTCGTGGTGAAGTGCACATTTTCCTATCTTTCGGGGGCTCCAAAAGCTGCTCCGAGCCTCCGGGTTGCTGAAGCCAATGGATCTGCCGCACGCTGCTCCTGGGGTCAACATCGTGTAGGGCGGGGAAATTCCATGAGGTCATATATAGTCATCTCCGAAAAAAATAGCAAGGTCAATTCCCACTAAAATTGCGATAAATCATTCCTTTATCGTGTTGGGGGTTGCTAAGATGTCAGATGCCCTCTGGTATTTGGAAAATCACCAACTTTTTAATGGCTAAATCATCTAAACATGGGCCAAATTTCCGGGAAATATTGTACCTCGTATCATTTATTTCAACTATGAACATGATGATATATGACATAAGAATGATTGAGATATGTTTGATATTGTTCATGACTTTGACATACTTAGTTTGATACATGGGCTCTCATAATAAATGTTTGTTTAATAGCTAAATCATATAACATTTCAAGTTTGATTTGAGATATTGATATCATGTCATCATTTTTGCTCACCTATAGAGGCGGGTTTCAAGTTGAAACCATGATATTGGCTGCGGGGGCAGCTGAGGTCATGTCAATTTAACATATTTCTGAACAGTCCAAAGAAGTTTGAAACCATTGAGAAATGATATGGGTCTGAAAAATAGGCTACCCCCAATACCAATGGATTATCATCATTTTCCCCATAACCATTATGGGTATCCACCATTTTCAGACAAAGCCATATACTTCAGCTTTTTGTGCGGGCCAGGAGATGATCTTTGATTTGATTTCTTCTAATCCTCGCAAAGAAGGCAGCCTTGACAATTTGTTTTGCAGAAGATGCGGATCTTCCATTTTTCATCATTTTTTCAAAGTTGGGCCAAAGATTCAGAGTTACAAAGCTACTAATCACCCAGGTTTACTTGTCCGTTTGATCGTTTCGACAGCACTCCTCGCTTCTGCGGCTTTGGACTTAGCAGGAGAAGTTTCCTGCACCCAGTGCTCGGGCTGAGACATCAAAACTTATCTCCAATATCTTTGTAAAGCAGAAAGGCAAAGGTGATACAAACAAACAGAAAGAAACAAAAACTAGTAGCACCAGCTGTTCTCAACATTTTTTTCACAGAACATAAAATCAGCGGTGCCATATGGTTCTGAAAGTTTGACCCATCCCCATATCTTGCCAAGTGAGGGAATGCAAACATATTCTGAACATGGCATCACAAGCCAGTGATCCATGTTTTCAGTACAGGAGGCAACCACTGCAACACTTGGGTCCACTTGATTGTTAGAGGGCTTGTTGAAAAAAAACAACAAACATCTGGGTTCAATTGTGAATAGGGTACCTCCAAATCCCATGGTCTATCATGGTTTATCATGCTTTTCAACGTTCCCTATTAAGCTCATTGTTTTGTGCTATTTTGGAGTATCCCCCATTTTTTAGACACACTCATATTAATTGCCTCTCCCGCACACGCCTCTCCATGTCTCCAATACCGCACCACTTCCCGCAAGCGATTTTTGGCGGCACGTGACATGGACCATTCCTGAAACGCGGTGTAGGATGGTGGTGGGGAGTCTGGTCATGTTGGTAGTCTGGAGCAAACGTGGCCGGCTGGAAAATCCCCTCTAAATTGAGGCTGATAGCTGGGAAAATAATCTTTAATGGTAGATTTTCCATAAATAATCTTACGCTAAGTACAAATTGTCTTAGTGGATTCGGTACTAAGAATATTGAAATTGTGTTGGCAATGTGGACATATCTTGTAAGCTGGGCAGCTGGGTCTGCACAAGATTTGGCAGCGTACTTGGCGGTGTATCCTACTTAGCAAATAGATCATACCCCAAGTTATAAGTGAAATAACCCCACTTTGCGAGCCAAACATGGGGGTTTTATACTGGATGGCAATGTCTGGCCCCCAAGATAAGTGAATTGCTTTATATATATATATATTATATATTATATATATATATATATTATATATATATTATATATATATAAATATATAGCTACTGTAGACTATGCTAGACTGGTTTATGAACCACTTTATAACAGTGGGGGGTTGGGGACGATGGTGCAATGGCTTGCAATTCTGCAATGGTTCGCTTCTGCCTGGACTGCAAGGTCGGAGCAGGATGTGGATTTTACACATGAAACAACAAAGCAAATGGATCATTGCCAGTCTTTGAAGTGCCTTCATTGGGCAGAAAACCTAGGCAAGTCGACCCTGAGGTCGTTTAGATTTGTTGAGAATGCTTCTAGATGCTAAAGTCTCGATGGAACAACCATGTCACTGGCTAGTCTTTTAAACCCTTGAGCTTCTTGATACGCATGAATGACAAACTAAAAAACATTACGAGACCAACATGGTAGAAGACATAGTTCAAAGCAAGAGCTGAGCAGAATGCGTCAGGAGTCAGGGCTCTTAAAATCTTGAGGTTCAGAGCCTGGAAGATGTAGATTCATCCCATTCTTCTACCCTCTGGTAAACGTTTACATAACTATGGAACATCACCATTTTTGATGGGAAAATCAGCTATTTCTATGGCCCGTTTTCAATAGCAAACTGTTAGTTTACCAGAGGGTAGATAGAATTTTGAGTCAGAGTCAGACCTCTCTAGAGGAACAACTACGAATTGCCAGCCCGCAAAGATTTACAGACCTGCTCAGTCCTAACCAATTCAAACGCAAGCATCCGGGGGGGGGGCAAAAACCCTGTCTTGTTGGCCAAGTCCCCGTATTCCTTAGTTAAATATCATTTATATATGTTTGTCAAAACAATATCTCCTCTGGTTTAATCCCAACGTTTTCTGGGTAGATCCCCCGCTTTATTTGTGAAATCCCCGTGTTTTACTGGGTCCCTTGGTGCAGCTGGAGGACTTTGGCGTTGCGAACTTCTTCCCGAAAGTCCTCCAGAGAGAGTCCTCGCTTGCAAATCTAGGACTCAGGTTTCAAATTAGGAAATCCAGATCAATAACGAATATCTATACATATGTGTGAATATAATGCAAATGATGATTAAAGGTTTCACCAATGGTAATGTTTCAAAATCAATCCTCGTGAAATGATTACAGCTATAATTCATAACACTTCTATCTTGTTGACTTCATGAAGTTTAAACAAGAACCAATTGCAAATATGGTCAATATATATGACTGATACTTCGAAAGAAAGATATCCCTCATCTTTTGAAGGGTGAAGTGGCAGCCCAGATCTCCAGTCACAGAGGTTCAATAATCAAAGCAGCCCTCATTTCACCAGCTTGGGAAAAAAAGGGGGTTGCTACTGACCTTACTACACTTTCAGTTCTTGAAAACATCTAGTCTGTTCCATCCTTAATACTTACTAAGTATAACTATATAATACAATATATATATATACACACTTTTAAGAACAAGTCCTTAGATATATGACATGTGAACATCACATCCCTTTTTCTGGTTCCTTCACAGTCACCGCCCCGTCCCAAGCCGTTGCCCCGGTCCTTGGACGTATTGATACGCCTCGTGATGAAGCAGCGCCATCTCCTCGGGGCAGCGATTTACCGTTCTTAAAGATGGTGGTTTTCCATGGCAAACTGTTAAATAACCAGAGGGTACAATCAGCATATGTACCCAACGTAACCAATTGAAGGGTGGTAAAAAACTAAAATATGACTGGGTAAACACCACATTGAATGATGTTTCTACTGAACTTAGGCATTCACGCATTGCAACGTTTTGGGTGTGCCCCAAACAAACTCCTTTGGTGATTCCTTTCTGATTGGTTCATGAGGATTAGCATATGGGATTACACTAATCCCACTAAGTCAGGCGGGAAATCAGCAGACTCTGCTGCTGACTCCTCCAGCATGTTGCATCGGCCTCCTTGATGCTGTTTCACTGCCCATGTTGGATTACTGTTGGAATAAACTGAGATTTCAAAACGGGCTTACACTGGTATGACTCAGTATCGCAGTAGAATTATGTATAATTGCATCTTGGCGTGGGTGTAGAATGAACAATTTTTCTAAATAATATGTTCCCTGAGCTGAAACGAACCGAACATGATGCAAATCAAGAAACATATCATTTTCTGACTTGAAATCCATTAACGTTTTTTTTTTTGAATAATGTGTTAAGTCAACATGTGGTAAACACATGGGGGCTTCTTATAATGGTGAATCTCCAAGTCACAATAGGTTAACCTATACTGACTCATGGTCATCAATTTTCCGACTGGATGATGCCAGGGGGTATACCCTCTGGTTATTTAACATGGTCATGGAAAATCCCCTAAAAATGGAGGTTTTAATGCGAAAATCATCCAAAATTGGCCATTTCCATGGCTCTGTTAAATAATCAGAGGGTACCCTTCTTAGGAAAGTCCCAAATTCCCACCGTGAGATTCCCCATGCACTTCTCACCCAAGCATCAGGCACTGCACGGACACATGCCCAGCCAGGTGCTTCGCCGTTACCGGAGATGGCCATCCTGCTTTTGTGTGGGGCCGTCAAGTCAGGACGTTTGGAGGAACAAACGGCCACATGGGTATGGGTCAAAACCTATCATACCCATTTTTTAGGGGGATGAACATCTCAATTTTTATACAAATTTTAGATTAGTAACCCCCAAAATAACGATTCAAGTATTCTTCTTGGTTTGGATAATATGTACTGATGTAGTTGGATGGTGGATATCCATGAAATACATATTGGATGATATGGATTTGTCTGAAAATATGGTATCCCTTAAATCCATCGGTTAATCATCATTATTCAAATTTTAATTGCTATTTGGACATATAACCCCATATGTAGCATTTCGTATCCACTGACATCCACCTCTTCCATCCAAGCGGCAGAGCACGCTCGCATACGATGGACACCTGCAGGTGAGGATACATCC
Source organism: Symbiodinium sp. clade C Y103 (assembly GCA_003297045.1). Lineage (NCBI taxonomy): Eukaryota > Dinophyceae > Suessiales > Symbiodiniaceae > Cladocopium > Cladocopium sp. clade C. The sequence goes on along the minus strand of BGPT01000264.1, from coordinate 354,159 downwards.
AGAGACGGAAACTGATCAGCTCCCAAGAATGGGAATATGCTTTAGAGAAAGCCTCAAGCAAATAGAACAACACTTTTTTTCGATCGGGAATTTCACAGTTCTATCAATTTTTGGGATGGCTATAGTTATAACTTTGGCGATTTGTTGCATCTCAACTGTTAGTCATTCCGAGGAATGGGTAGCCATAACCCTACTTACCTCGCCAACAAATGTGCATGACTCATCTAGTTGGTGTGGCAGCCTATGTTGGGATATCAGTTCAGTAGGCCAGGGTACTTACCACGCAGACTTGAGGGGGACCATGCAGGTCTTCATTGCTGCTTTAGCAGGGGATGAAATGAAGTAACTCCCGAAGAGAGGCGCCTTATTTTCGGCTTGCGACAACTGTCCAAACATTGACCAAATTCTAGCAAACAAAGAGACAGATCCAGAAATTCAGACATTCCTTATGCAAGACAACTTGGAGGTTTCTTCTTCGGTTTGATCGTCAAATACATCGAACTGAGTTAGTTCGGTAAATCTCCGTTCTGTGCCCATGAGACTTGACTAAACCGAAAAAAAATTGGGCATGCCTCCATTCAACTCCCACGTTTCATGGTCCAATCCCTCAATTTTGTGGTTTACCGACCCTTGGAAGTGCAGCTCCAGTTTCAAGTGGAATATAATCATAGATAATCATAGTATATCATAGTTATAGGTTATAGGTGCATAGGCCTTATATCCCAACCTATGGGGAGTTTAACTCCCATGGTTATACGATGAAATACGCATTAGTCTTACCTCAACTGCACGGGTTGTCCCACCTCTTTCCATCTTGCTTCACCCAGTGCCACCAGCACGGCATTGGGTACCACGGTAGGTGGAGCATCTAGTGCTGGGGAGGCTCCAAAGACATAGCCTGGGCACTGCGAATCCGGCCCAACCTGTGATCAAATGTGGCTGGACAGTAAGCCATAAATGAAGGCTTTCATAGTAACATCATGTATAATGTTGGTACAACAAAGCCATAAACCATCCCCAATTTTACCATAGATAGGTGGTATAAACCATCCCCAAATGGGTGGTTTATAGTTGTTTTACCCACATTATATGGCGGGTCATTTTCCACCTAGCCATTTTGATGACACCGGATGGCAATCCCAAAGTCCCAATCGGCTGCAACTGTCGATCTTTCCTGTATCTGTCTTTCGTTCTATCTTTTGTTGATCCCACTTTTAACAGTTGGCAATCCATGTAGTGATCATCGGGATTCAGCCACCCCCCGTGGCTAATAGAGGGTTCAGATTCGCTCTCAACAAGCCATCATTCTTGGGAGGACCACCTTTGGGGAAATTGCTTTGGTCGAATCCCTATGAGAAGTTCTCCTAAACTGTGAGGGGATCAGGCGGTTCATGTCACCGGCCTCCAAGATTTGAATGAAAGAATGGCTGCACTTTTCAACAAATCGATTTTCAGGGGACGATACTACCTTAAGCTTCAAGCTGGTACACACTCACCAGGGAAAAAAGAGTGCAACTCCAATACGACAGAAGTCTGCGAAGATTCTCTTCCAAATAAACATGACAACTTCTGATCCCCCTCAAAACTCAGCTCTCTCAATGAAGATCCGCCAGAATCGCCCAGAGACCAAAGTCCACTCGAAACAAAAATCCGTCGCTTCGTAGCATAATGTTGTCATCATGGCTGTCCTAAGTCGTTGCACGTCGATTCGCTGCGAAATGCGAATCCAAGCACCACGTTTCAGGTATTGGCCATGTCGTGGACCGTCCAAGCACTGAGGAGCTTCTGATTTTCTCTGATTCACAAAGGTCTTCATCCCCTAATGTTTTCGAGCTCATGAGTTGTGTGGATTATAAAACGATAAATGTGTTGGGATTAATATTGTACAATCCCAAATCAGATACTGTAACCAATCAAACAAATCCCTTGAATTAGCAAATGGAGCGCTACTCTCCGACGAGGCTCACGAAGGCCCAAGGCATATCCTGAGGTGAGGTATGCCTTGTTTCAGCGGCCACGAGGCCAAGATGCGGTGATGGATGTAGTGCACATTTGAACCATTGAGAATCCCCTGGTTGATAGGTGACTACTGGCTATGGAGTTCAAATACCTGGGTAATTGGGTAGTACGAACTAACCCGTATGAATGGGAAACCTATGGACAACTAAGCAACTAGTATTTCATGAGATGGGACAGGGGTGTTTTGAATGGCTCATTTCAGTGGAAGGACATGAGATATCTGTCCAGCTTTTTCTGGATCGTGAGTCCGTGCCCTTTGCGCATGTGGAGACTTGGAGGACTACATAACCTAGCAAGTAACCAGTAACGACACTTAGGTCACCATGGATACGATATAGTAACTAGTAACTTAGTAAATTAACATAGACCCTAAAAATTCTCAGGTCCCCGACTCATGGCAGGGTCTATGTCAGCACTTGGGGAGATGGTAATCCCATTCCATACGAAACATCCCCGAAGTGGTGCCAAATATCTTATTTCGTCTCCTACATCCACCATGGTTTCTGGGGTCTTCAATATTAAGTCCTCCTTCTCTGAAAAAAAACTTTACCCTCTGGTAAACTAACATAGCTATAGAAAATGGTGATTTATAGTGGATTTTCCCATTAAAAATGGTGATTTTCCATAGCTATGTGGCTGTTTACCAGAGGGTATCATCCCTATTGTTCATGCGCAAAATATCCCATTAGAACCTGGAGTACCGGGATTGGAATCACCATTGAATCACTGCATAGTTCAGTCTGCGGGATGATTCAAGGCCTGCGGCTCACTGGCAAGTCACTCGTGCCAGAGAAAACCTGCAGGAAATCATGACCTAACCATAAGATTGAGATGAATTAACTATAACTTCACCAGATCTTTGTAATTCCAACCATCAGTGATTAACCAGATGTTTGCAATCCCAACCCTATTAACTATGAATTACCTATGATTTTAACATCGTTTCAACCTTTGTTGACCACACAGAAAACACCACAACCACAAGCTGGTCCCAGGTACCACCGTTGAAGCCGCTAAAGTGTCCAGGGAGTCTGCGTCAGGCAGCACCTTCACAACACCTTAGGATAGGTGGTCACTGGGAGATCCCACCATTTTGGCCAAAATCATCAGTGATAGATATCCAATTTGTATCTATCCATCCATCTGTCTATACATCTATCCATCTATTTAGTAAACAAATTGCAACCTCTCAAAACATAGATGGATGAATAGATTGTATATCCTCTGGTTATTTAACATAGCCATGGAAAATCCACCATTTATAGAGGATTTTCCCATAAAACTGCAGTTATCAGTGGCACACTCCGAATCTTCGCCAAATGCACCGAGACACGCATATGTCGGTCCACGGGCCTTGGTTTTGGGATGTGCTTGGGACTACGCTGGCAATGTGAATGGGATGTTAATGGGATGTACCCTGGGTAGAACTTATATAATACATATTATATATACACATTATATATCTTATATTATATATATGCATATATATATATATATTATATATATAGGCATTTAGATGTGGAACATGCATGACAATTGCCCATTTATAGATGATTTACTTATAGAACATGGTGATTTTCCACATCTATGTTGGTTTACAGGAGGGTAATGGGATTTTGTGGGATTGGCGGTACATAACCAAGAAATGTCGGCGTTTCGCCATGAAACATATGAGTCTAAGCAACGACAATAAAGGTTTGAGACATGAACCATGGATATGGTGGGAGATATAAATGGAAGGAATGATGGGGAATATCATCAATCCTATGGGGATAAAATTAAGGGTCTACCCAACCTGTAATTCCATGAAATACTGGTTGCTTCAGAATGGGATGCCAATATATACAGGGTAGGATAACCCCCTATAATCATCAACTAGCAATGGTTTTTAAAACTGCTCAACTAAATTCCAAACACATGTGCAACACTCAACAGTTAACTCCTGGTTTCAAGGAGTGGTATGAATCTACACTGGAATCTCCATCGCATTATGTCTGAACTACAGGGTGTATCCCCCATTTTTGAGCGTTGACTGTCCATACTTGTCCCCACGAGATCATGGTGTTTTGTTGACCTGCTCCAAGTTGAACCTTCTTGTGGGACATATTTATCAAACCCATCTAAGTCCCAGAAAACTGAACATCTGCTTCATCTAGATCCCCTAAAGCGTCTTGGTGGTTCATCCCACGAATCCTAAATAGCTTATTTCCCTGGTTATAAATGGGCTATAAGTGTAGGCTGAGCGCCCAATTAATATATCTTCTTTCTATGTAGTTGCGACTATAATCTATTTAAGTAGGATGAAGTACCAAGTATCAACCTCCAGCTGCTATCCAACATTTTAGTATAAGGTATTTTTTTCCCCCTTCCTCTCCAAATATGTCCAGGTTTTGATCACTCCGTTTTTACCCAGCCACTCTTTGGCCAGCTCCCGAAGATTCCAAGCGTCCGCGACGGCCTCCTCCGAGCAAAAAGGGGCAATGGCCAGGCGTGTTGTATCAAACTTGGATACCCTCTGGTAGTTTAACGTAGGTATTGAAAATGGCTATTTATAGTTGATTTTCCCATCAAAAAAAGGTGATTTTCCATAGTTATGTTAGTTTACCAGAGGGTAATGATATGGAAAAAAAGCCAAGTTTATCCAAGTTTTCCGACTGAAAACTCACATTTATCCATATTTCCCCATTCGATTGATTGAGATTGAATTTATTTTCCACAAGGTTTTTGGAGGTTTAGCAGGGTTGCTTGCAACAGGCCTGATACAGTTGGGGGTAAAATTGGTGAAGTGTAGAGGTGACCAATTCTACCTTCTTGTGGCAATGATATACCTACAGTAGGGTGGAGATTTTCGCCGCTTAATCTCACGTTTACCATATTCTGTTTGCAGTTGCCTATTTTGAGACTAGGCCAGATCAAGATTTACATCCACATGGGCCCACCAGAAAACAGGGTGCTGTCCCCCTGTCATCCAACATGACCCCGAGATCACAAATGGGTTTGGAACATGAATGTCCATATTGAGTATGATCCTTCAAAGAGGTTCATCCTGTTCAGATTTTGGCAAAACCAAAGTCAACTCTAAACTCCATGGAATATTTGCTCCTGACCCGAACAAAAATTAAGGACCTTCCTAGTATCTGGTTTGCGACCCCATGAGTTGACATTGGATTTACTTGAGTTTCTCAAAAACAAGGGATACCGCATACCCCAAGACTCCGAAGTTAAATTGTAATTTCCACGCGGAAGCGACATTAAACCAAGGAAATTTTGCCCCGATTCGGATCTCTCTCACGTCCAAGCAGCAACATATCCAGCATCTTCTCCCAAGGAATGGATTTCATAGGTCAAGGTTTGGACCAACTTACCACAAGCCTTGGCCGACTCAGCTCCAAAGGTCCGGAAGGCGCTGTGATTTCCCAACTCAAGACGTTACGCGTATGGGTCAAAACCACCAACGGACCCACAGAGATTTGTCGTTTGGATGTTCAACATCCATTTTCGGGGGCAAATCACTTTAACCATCTTTAACCCATATCCATCTCAAGCCAGACGTCAGACCCTGATTACTGATTTTGCCAGACTTCATCTGCAACCCAAGAAAACATGGACATCAAGGATTTGAGAGGGGTCAACAACACAAGGTCGAGAAACAGCAAAAGCAACATGTTCAAGGGACCAAATGCTTGGCCTTGATACAAATCTATAGATGTATCCCGCCTGAACCCTGACATCTCGAACATCATTCATCTGCAAAGGGACTCGGATTTCCAGTTTCTTCCAGAGGTCGTTCATCTGCTTCAAGGCAGACATGATGGCCGCTTCACGACTAACGTCTGCGAACTTGAGAATGACCTTGGAATTGCCTCAGATGTGGGGGTGAAAACCCTGGTACCTTAATGAAGCCAAAGATAGCTTCTAAATGGATGTTCATCCCGGAAAAATTCAAATACAGTATAATAGGTTTTGATCTATCCCCATGTTTACACATGACCAGTCTAGTCATAGTCAGAGGAAGTTTGAAAAAAAAATAAAGAAAAAGGGGACCTACCAGGTTTTCTTGGTACACTTTGAACGTCCTTTTGCCATTCCCATGAACCGCAAAAGAATATCAATTATATAATTCTATCGATTTCAGCTTAATCGAGATACTATGCCGAATTTGGGATCCTAGTTTTCTGCCCAATGTGCTGATTTCCTGGAATCATTGATGAGACCCCTCACAACTTCTTGCCGAACTCGAACCCCTCCAGGGGTTCCTGCTCGTGATAGTCCCGAGTTCAAAACCCCAGTAGGGAGGTGAATGAGCAAGTTATCTCGACTACAAATCAGATTTTGGAAATTTACATTTCGAGGTTGTCCATTTTCGGTTGCTGAACACATCTAGAATCATCTGCAATGAAGAAATATGAGTCCTGAGTCCCATCAGTGCCTAAAAATCAGCTCATTAGGTTGCACCAAAACGATCCAAACCATGTCAAGTTTTGGCAGTTTTTTGAAGATCAAAAACCAAGGGCTTCCCGTGCCACGATGGCAGGGAAATCCCCCAAATCTGGAGAACTTGGTCCATGTGAAAAACCTCAAACCGACTGGAAAGTAGTTTGCTTTCGTTCCTGCAAGAATACCAGGTACTTTATCATGTTTGATATTTCCAAGATTCCATAAGATTCCATACGATTCCCAATTAGTCAAGAAACCCATCAATACTACAGTTGTTTCATCACCATACCCCAGCCGTCCGCAGCTAACCTCCACCAGGTACCCGGCTGCAGGTGTAGCAGTCGCGCATTGGAGGCCGAGTGAAAGATCTTCTCCACCATGATGGAACTGCAACACTGGCTGCCCAGTTCAAGTCCACCTTTAGCAGCCAAGTGACCAGCGCTTTTTGGGACTTTCATGGGGAATTCATCAACTATCAATTGCAATATAGTGGACTGTTGGGATATAGTGAATTTATCAACTGGGGAATCCATCATCAACTGATTAGGAACTGTTGGGATATAGTGGCGATGGAGTTGGGATATCATATTGGGACAATTGGGATATATTTAAAGACTTGCATTCCTACGATATGAGGAGGGATATGCACCCTCCCCCAACTAACATAACTTCTGCCAAATAGAAGGTTCAAAAGCTACTTTCTCTGAAAACAGGTGATGCATGGTGATTCTCTAGGTCTATGTTGCTCGGGGGGATGGTAACAGGGCTCAACCATCAAAAATGGGGGTTGAAGATGGTTTACCCATCTTGCAATGGGGATGTATACTAATAAAATTAGCATTATCAGGTTCCCGTACGCCAAACTACCGAATCCACCCGTTCACCATGAATTGCGAGCCGGAAGAACATTCTTTTTCAACCTGAAACATGTGTTTTATCCGGTTATGGGGGAAATGGTCCATGGTTGATACACCTAGATTCATGGATCTGGGTTGATTCACCAACAATCACCATCAATGAACAGGCTATGTAAATGGCCACTTGTCATGATGCTCCATCCTTTCACCTCAAGTCCAAGTGCGAATCCGTATCGAGGTCAATCCCCTTCTCTTCTATCCTTTTCGAACTTGAAGGTGGATACATGTCGTGCATATGATAAATATGATGACGAACGATGATCATGTGCCATGTACTTATATCAATTATATAGACCTTTAAGTGTGATCACCTTTCATCTTATTTCGTCAGTGTCATCATATTGCTGGTGTGGCTGTGTACTTTCAGCGCCTGGAAAGCCGAAGATCTTCCCCGCGGGAGCATCCTTGGTACAGAAAATGGGGCGGAGCCACAGTGGCATGCGTTGAAAACTGGCAACCTGTCGAAATCACAACTTTTGAGACAGTTCTGAGTGGGCGATCGAACTCGATGAATCAGACAGTACCTTAGAAGTTCAGACCCTGTTTTGGGGAAGCCAATTTTGAAGCAGCAATGAGATCAGGTTTTAACAAAGGTGCATTGAATGATCAAGATGTTGCATCTTATAGCTTTTGGCAACGGCCCCGCAACCGAGATGAGGACTGAGCAAACATGATCGCGATCTTGATTTGGCCATGCTATTGATGGTGGCCGAAGAAAGAACAGTTCGAAACCATCAATGTTTGATACACCAAGTACAACCCAGGAACAAACTCTGACCGTTCTTCCATCAAGCAAAGATCTCCAAACATCTCCAGAAAGAACGGATTATTGATCAGTAACTACCCCCGAAAAAGGGTCAAGGTAGTAGCAACAATAACCCAGCATCCGCCACATCAGTGGGTCCCTGAGTCCTAAATCTTCACTTCCGAAGCGCAGATGGATTGCTGGGAGTACCCCTCCAGTCCATAGTCCTGGCTGTAGGCATCCGACAGAGCCCTCTGCGAGAACAGCGCGACTGCAAAGCGCTCCAAGAGATGCACACAGCGGCGGGTCACATCGGGCACGGATGAGCTCGTGCTTCCGCTGCTCATGTCGGTCATGTCAAGGAAGCTAATTTAGAAGATAGTAATTACACAACACACTACAACACATAAAAATCAACACCGTTCCGGGAAATTCATAAATCCGGCCATGTGGGAATCACCATCATCGGTGAGGTCAAGTTGGGTCGCTAGAATTTACCCCGACCTATGTGGGTAAAACTCCGATTTACCCTCTGGTAAACTAACATAGCTATTGAAAATGGCCATTTATAGTGAATTTACCCATTAAAAATGGTGATTTTCAATAGTTATGTTTGTTTACCAGAGGGTACCAGCTATTTTGATATGAACAACGGTCAAAAACATGGGTTTATTTTCTCATAGAAGGGGATGCTCATCCTCCCATGTTCATAAAGCTTTTGCTATGACCATCATATTTGTGAAATCCCATCCTGGTGGAATGACTGTCGACTTTCGTCGCAACTTGACCATGGTACATATGGCTATGGTTCAAAATTATGGTACCAAAAATGGTCATTTTTAATGGGAAATTCATATAAACCAACCAATTATAGGGTTAATAATTTTGAGCCATAGCCATATTATGAACTGAAGGTTCAAGACTTTTGATCCAGGGCAATCCAGGGTGTCCCAACCATAAATTCACGAGGGCCCAGAGTCGGAGAGCTGTTGCAGCTGCTCAGCAGACACTTTTGGGCTCCTGGCGGCGCCAGACTCGAGTGGAAAGGCTACCACTTTCCCATGGCAAAGGATGGCGGTTTTTAACAAAGAAAAGGCGGGGAAAACCACGTACATCTCAGTCCCAATCCTAGTTGCCATTTCCCACATTCATTTTCTGCATCCCTAAGTCAAGATGACCACCCTGCAGAGGCACCCGTCACCCCATCCTTGTCTCAGGCTGCTCCCAAAACAACTTCTCTGGAAGGTTCAAGTCTGGAAGCCGTCCGTAGCCATCCTGAGATGTGAGTCACGGGGGATCATACCGGCTCTTGCCGTATCCTGGTGAGGCTTTTTGGTACCCACTGAGGTTGTTGTAGGTCAGAAGCAGGTAACGTTTCAAAGCAAAAGGTTCCCCAACATCTGTCGTCTTTGTACATTAGATATGTAATTAGATATGTAATTACGTACAAACACTATATATTTCACCACCAGCAACCTTCACATCTTTGATACCCTCTGGTAAACTAACAGTTTGCTATTGAAAATGGCCATAGAAATAGTTGATTTTCCCATTAAACATGATGATTTTCCACAGCAAACTGTTAGTTTACCAGAGGGTAACGGTTCCGGGCCACATACCAATCTTCGGAAAACCCGAGACGCCATGCCATCAGCAAATCCAGGCGATCCGCCAACGAAGCCGGCAATCACCGCTGGACGTTCCGAGCGTGATGACCCTCTGGTAAACTAACAGTTTGCGATGGAAAATCACATTTTTTTATGGGAAAGTCCACTATTTCAATGGGCCATTTTCAATAGCCAACTGTTAGTTCACCAGAGGGTACTAGCATGTGTTTTTCTTTTTTTGTGAACATGTGTGAACTCAACTCTGAAGCCACTTCCATAGCTGTTCATCTTTCCTGGCTACCAGCAGCTCAATAAAACTCCTCAACAGCCCAAATCGAAACACATTGAAAACACTGCACTTTACAGCCTCTGTTTCACGTTTGTGGGGATAAGCAGTTGTGTTTTGGCCATCCGAGGTTGTGCCATTTTAGACGCACGAGGACAACGAACTAAGACAAGTGAGTCCCATGTGATGCAAAAGGCCAAGTCTTCTTCAAGTGCTCAAAAAATACTCCAAAAAACATGACATGTCCATACAGTCCATACATAGATCATTTGATCCACTGTGTCAAGCACATTGAAGCCACAAAGCCGCAGCCGGAGGTTGTTGCACAGGTAGCTGCATGGCTCATTGAAAATCTGTCAACCAGATTGCCGGGTATTGTGAAATCAACTTGGATGTATGCCTAAGCTTTGTGGAACTGGTCCAAACAACGATGTTTGAGGCATTTGAGTCATTTCAGGAATAAGCCTTTGCAAGTAGATAGCAGTACTTCGTTACCTCGCTCAAATTGTCCGTTCATGTCCGTTCCATAGGAGAATTGGAAAACGGATGCCGTGGTCCATGTCTTTCTCAATCCTGGCCCACCCCTACAGGCCGGAATGCCACCAATGTTGGCTGTGTCGGTAATCAAATCTGTTGATCATTTCAGACGGTAGACTAAGGGGTGGGGCCAGCAAATGGTAGCGAACTGGTGTTTTGACTGGCTTAACTATGGCTTATGGTAGATATATCCATAGTTCATGGGGGGGGCAAACCAACTTATAGCTGGGGGGGGCCCACGTTGTAAATCACTGCTTTCTTTGAAAGATGAAAAAGAGGTTTCAGACGACTCCAGCGAATCTAGACTCCAAGATTCATCCACTGTGAGTCAACGGGTCCGCGAAGTGACCATGATCCTGTCTAGGAACTTGAACTGCATAAATAAATACAATGAACATCTATCAATAGTTATAATTATCATATAAACCAATAGTTCTATTGTAACTATATCATAGTTCAAATATGCTCAAATACTATGAATAACTATGATATAACTATCTCATTTGGGGGTCTCAATTCTCCAAATGCAGTCTCCTCCTAACAGCTCCAGTTCGATGGTTTTTCCCAGTGAATCCTCCATCTTTCGGGGATTTCCCAGCCAGCACCTAGCGAAATGTAACTTCCAGAAACGCCTTGAGATCACCATCGGCTCGGCCCCCGGGCTGAAAATGAGTGTTTCAACGCTTGCACGGTACATCGTTTGGCCACCTTCGGACGACGGATTTTCGGACTTCGGGAGCCACCAAACAGTGGGATGCGTACTGCGCCGGTGCAACAAACATGAGTAGCAACAGAATAACAATTGATGTTTGTTAAATTGAGGCTCATATTAAGGGCGATGTATAGAATATGTGCATTGTATATCATCATTCATTGAATCTACATCAATATATGATATATTTACGTATTATTACAATTAATACAGTGTAGCTGTATATGGATAGTTGCTGGTTAAATCAGGGCAGTGTGCAGCACCATGAGATCCGTTGCGACTGGCCACCTGTTCGAAAAGATCCTGATGTGGCAACTGCGCCAAGGAAAAGGCCTCAGAACATCGGGAGGTAGCAGAGTTTTGGAGGAATTCTTATGGGATTTCATGAGATTTCCATGGGATTTAATGGTGATTTAATGGTGATTTACGGATTTCATGGGATTTGACAATATGGGATTTCGGGAGATCTATCAGGGTATTTTTTCCAAGATGGATAATACATGAAGGAACACCTCCAAAAAGTAGGGTAAGTTGAGGGTAAACGTTAGTACCAACTTCCAAGATGGAAGTCATGTGCTTAGTTTCTTTTTGAACATTAAGGTAAGACTGATGCTTCTGTACATGTTTCCTGGAAAAGCATCCCAGCCCAAAAAAGCCTGAATTTGGCCAAGCTGTTTTTTTGGATGCGATTGGACAGTGGAGCGACATTCCAGTGATCCTGAATTTCTGGATCTGTCTAAGTTAACTGGCTTTTCATCCTGAGAATTTCAGAGGCTCAAGGGATGTATAGCTGATTTTCGGGGGGAAGCCATGGGTGTTAAATCTCTATGTTTCTCTACCTCAGGGGTATCATCCTGCAGTCGGCTTTCTGACACTCTCTGGTGGCAATGGGCTTTGGGAATGGTATGAACACTGTGCAAGTATCCATGTATATGCACAGACAAAGCTGCACACAACATCCTCAATATAGGGGTTTCAATGGGAAGACCATTGGGTTTGGGGGTCGCCCAGTTTCAAGAACTCCCTGACCTTTCAAATTTGGACCATCGAATCCCGAGATTCGTAAACCACATCAGTCTTCATTGGAGGATGAAACGTTTTATGGGTTATTGTATGAGGGTCCTCAGAAGTATTTCAATTCCCAGAAGATTGGTACTAACCTGTACCCTCCGTGAATTTAACATAGCTATGGGAAATGACCCATATATATATATATATATTATCAATTATATATACATACAGATTATTTACCTATTCATCACGGTCATTTTCATGCCGTAGTTATGTTAAATTATGAAAGGGTATTGTTTCGAGTGTGTGGTAATTATATTTTTTTTATGGAGACCTGAAAGCGGGGGGGATGCCTGAAACGTGAAACCTTCTGGCTAAAATATTTCCTTGATCATCCATGCATGGTATGTTTACTCGCTCGCATTTACCCCAAAAACCCACACAGTTATTATTTGATAAACATCCGTAACGGTTGGACAAATCAACCCATGTTCATCAACAGTTAAACATGTTGATTTGACCACACCAGAAATCGTTCGTTGTATCTGCCAAGACACGTAGACGAGCATGGAAAAGTTCATGGGCTGATACCTGTGGCTGGTTCACTTAGTGAATCCCCAAACTTATGGTGGATTTAATTGGAAATCATGGACATTTAGTGGGATTTAAGCATGAAAAATGGGTAATCAAGCACCAAGAATGGAAATACAATGGACATCTCACGGGATTTACCATCAAAGAGTGTTTATTTTTAAGACAAACACCAACAAATAACGACGATCCAATGGGGACTAATACGATAAAGTGGGATGTGTTTCGATAATATAATAAATGATAATATCATCATATGCCTTTATCCATGGGGTATACCCCTGAACAGCTGTTTGATAGAGTCATTTTCTCAACCATGGGATTTGGAGGGAACTATTTTCAAACACTCTTATACGAGTCATGTGGGCAGATTGCAAAAGTAAGAGATGAACAAGTAGAAGACTAAGCCACCAAGTTTTTGAACCCACGGATCAGACATGGCGCCGAAACAACGGTGACGGTCTCATCATCATCATCATCAACATCATCATCATCATCATCAACATCATCATCATCATCATCATCATCATCATCATCATCATCATCACCACCCCATTTTCAGACATACCCAGATGTGGATTGCCAAAAAAAGAAATGACACAAAATATTTGGACAAGTCTCCTCATCTTTATGAGGTTTTTTTCCTATATATTATCTATACAAAATTTCCCAAGTTTCCCATCCGACACTTCTTGGTTGGCAAATACGTAATCGTCCTAGCACATGAAACTAATCAAACTTCCTATCATGTTCCACGTTCAGGGGATCATCTCTGCTTGGCATAACTTTCTTCCAGGAAACATATCCATAGTTGCCAGTGCTTGATCTGCGGCTCGCATAAAGAGCTCCTGTGGCGCCGGAACGATAGTGACAAGTGCAAAGTCAAGCCACAAACACTTGGTGATAAAAGGAGACACCATCAAAAACCGTTGGTCAGTACAGTGCAAAACGTAGACTGGAAAACGAAGGATCTCTGCCTTTTGTCATACAAACACAGTTGAAACGACGATTTAGGATTATGGCAAAAACACAGCAACAAATTGAGTGTACTGCCTGGAAATTATCATAATCCGTATTACAGTGGCATCAGAGTGAGGTCGTGTTATGTTAGAACTTTTCTACGTATAATCCGAAAACACATGCTGTTGCCCCCTTATTTTTCCCCATTGAATCCACCATATGCCAAGTATCTGCATTGTCCCAAAACAAGTGAACAACAAACAGCACAGTTCCAAAACCACGGCCCAGAGGCGCCCGGTGCGCTTTCCACGGCTCAGCTGCTGCCCGGAGGCTAGCGCTGAAAATCACAGAAGTCCCCCATGTGTTTCTTTGAATGGAACAAGGTGATCAGCTGTGCACATCAATTTTGCCTTGCAGGTCCCCAAAGGTCACGAGTACCCGTCAGTGCGTTCCAGGACCCCAACATCTACAACGGAACCCACCAATTCGCCATGACTCGAAACCAAACATCATCTTCAAAAGCTCTTCTTTGTGTTTTTGGAACTATATGTACACTTATTTGCTCCTTAAATCTTCACTTCTTAGGAGTTTTCAGGGGTTGTCTAATATATATCACACACACACACACACACACACACCCGAACCTTACATGGAACCCAAACATGATACAAAAAAAAACAATTTCAACTGGGAAACTCCTGTCCCAAAGCCATTGTTCGTTGGTCCAGTCGCTACTGAACTCACAACGCTGCCCCCAAAACGACCCGAACCTGGTCCACATAGCCACATTTCGCCATGGCCCAGGCCGTGTTTGCCTGGGAATGGACGGAGTTTTTTCGGACATCGGGACGTTTGCCCAGATATGTTTGGAGTAACACGCTTGCATTATTAAGGGGAATCTAATGGAAATACATCTTAAATCATCTGACATAATAAAATTTATCCAGTAAACGGAATTAATCCACCAAATTAATCATCCACTCCTCTATTTGAATTCTTAAACGGAATTAATCCACTAAATGGAAATGCACCAACTGCCTTTTATAAATAATATTGTATCAAGATTCGCCATCCACGAAAAAGAACATGCTATGAGCGGATTGGCCCGTCCCCACAGCTCATTGGGATGTAAGTGGGGCCGCTCAGTTGTAAGTTGATCTATGACCACAATGACTGGAATTTATGGTAGATGTATACCATGACATAAATCTGCATAATATATAGAACAATTCCTTTAGATTCCCCAAATGCCGGTCAGGTGACAAAAAGTTGCGAGAATGCCAGGAGCAAAGGCGAGAAAGGGATTATGTATCCCAGAATTAGTAACTGCAATGGCTTATCAACTAAGCTACATGCCCCTTCAGCAACAAGTTGATTTCTTGCTACAACAACTCGGATTTATGGTGGAAATATCTGTAGTTCGTGAGGGTTGTAGTGGATTTGCTCCAGGGAAGCATGGAACAAGAAATGGTTGATTTACCAACGGGAAAAATGAAATAACGTCTAAATCGATGCCCGGAAATTGGGATATTGAAGTTACATTCATCCTCTTTATGCTTGAGCTGTATCCCAATTGATAGAATTTTTGCTACAACTTTGAAGCAAACAATTGGGATATAAATTAAACAACAACTCAACCAATAATCATCTATACTTGAATGCGCGTTCCAGTCTATAAGTGCATCGCAACTGTGGTGATAATCAAGCTATCCTCGTGGGTGATTCTTGGTTTGCTGATTTTCGTCTATACCCATCCACTTTCGAACGCCTTTTCCTTAGGTCAATGGTGTTTGGTTTTGTTTGGTCTGCGATCAGCACCGGTAGGTAATCCTGAGTGAAGCATGACCCATCCCGAATTCAGCCGCTGAAAATTGGCGACAGTGTCGGTACTTGGGGCTTCAGTTGGGAGAAAGCTAATACTTTTCGGTATAACAGTATAACCCACAATAATCAGCTCCATAAGTTGGGACACAACATCTATATCTGTGCTAGAAATCTGCAGCTATAACTGGAAGTGCACCCCATCTTCTCCGTAGCGTCCCCAAGAAATTCGGGCCCCTTGGGCTTCCGCACCACCTGCTGGGGTTCAAAATCCTTCAACTGCTTTTTGACCTGGCTGCACCGTGCCCTGGAAAATCACCACAGCTTAGTAGCTAAATCATCGAACTCGATATCGTGGTTTCCCAGAGGGTAGATCAAAATGATAAAATTGCAATCTAAGCATGCAAAAATGGAGATGTAACGAGAGTCAATGGTATTTCAATGGAACTTTAAAAGCAAGGCTTCAATGGGGTTTTGAACAGCGGTTTAACATGGTTGAACCAACTAAAACAACTGCAAATGGGGCTTGAGCCGCCCATAGAGATGTGCCGTGAAAAACTGGGAGATTTAACCAACCCAGATTTGTGCAATTTTGATAGGCCAATTAGCTTTGAGATCATTGGGTTTAGGGATACACCATGTTTGAACAAACCCATCTGAAACTTTAGATTTGATGGGGATACAGGCAGCTCTGATGGGGTGGTATGGTAGGGATAAATAGGGATACAACACGATCGTAAAATTGGGTTTACTAGGGTTAGAAGTCGATAGAGCAAGCAACAAAGGGGTGCCCACCATGGTAATGTTCAACAAAAACAACTCAATTGGTGCTTGAGCCATCGATCAACGCCAGGCTGCTAGGACCATCATCCCTTTTTGAGGATTCTATGAACCACATGGTGGTTTCAACCCATCCAAAAAAATACCGTCTTTTCAAGTTTATCCCAAAGCGGATGGCCCATTGAATCTGGGGTATGGTCATCCATCTCAAAATGGGTTGATGAATGAGTCTCCCACAAGAACTGGGCACAGAAAACATAGCAACTTAGCACTTCTCCTTGGCACTTTTGTTGACACATCCCAACAACTCCTCACACATCTGAATCCAAGGACAACCCGGGATGAACAACACCAAATCCCATCCCCCTTCAAATACCTCTGATATTCTCCGATATTGATTCCTTGAACCAATGTTTCTAGGAGGTATTTGATATCAGGGGGAAGGGTTTACCCACTTTTGAGGGCTGGATATCCAGCCAATGTTCACTAGGGTGCCTGGGTTTTTGATCCGTCCACAGCGAAATTAGTGGGGGTTTCACCCCGTCAACCGCTCTACAGCCTCCGTGGAAGCAGCTTGCAGCAACTTCTCGTCATAAATGCCGGACCTTGTTTGGGGTATAGCTGGGTCAGCTGACCAGTTCTTGGTTATGGGAAGCAGACTTAGAAAGTGGAAGCAGCCAAGAACGACCGATGCCAATCAGCCGAAAAAAACAGCGGGTTTAACCAATTTTAACCTATCAACCACAAGAATGACTATGAGCTGACGTAAATCTCAAAACATCATGATTTGACCAGCGGAACCCAACAAAAATAATGGATTGAAGCAACAAAAGTGGATGTTTTAAGCAACGAAAAACGAGAAAATTGAAACAACAAAACATGGTGATTGTTCATTGAATCCATTCAACATGGGAATGGACCAACTACACTCTTGATTAAATCTGAAAAAATGATGGTGTTTTTTGAGCCAACAGAAGTGGCTCAAGTGACGCGGAGCCGTCCGTCCACTTGGGCTCGAACCGAGCGAAGGCCCAGAGTGTCATCGAAAGATTCACAGGTTTGAAGGAATCCAAACGGAGCCTGACCGCGGTGGCAAGCTCTATGGTTGGATGATATACCGTACCTATAAATTAGTTACATGGACCTTGGATACTTCCAGCGGAAAAACAAATCATGAATCGGTTGTAAGACAGACGCGTTTGTTGGTTTGCAATAAATCTAGCTGTGGGATATATCCAGCTACAGATTGGATTCCTCGGTTTCACACATGCAAGTCTAGACAAATGGAGACAATACAAGGTTGGCCCGAAAACATAGTAGCAACTTCGGGGTATGATTAGGCTAAGTGTCAGGTCGAACTGTTGGATATATGGCTGGTTATGGATGAACACAAATCAACACCTCTCAGTACCCCACATCCCATGCTTTATCAAGTGGCTATTTTGGAGTATTCCACAAGTTCAGAAGAAACACAAACATCACATGGTTGGCCATGTCCAGGAAGAAACACCCAACAATGACGAGACATGTCCATTCTGGTTGTTCTTGTACCTGCATGTTTGGGTCGATCCACCATTTGTTGTATTTTGTTGGGTCAGACCTGACAAAACCAACACTGATTTAAAGAACTTTAGTGGCCCGGTCTTCACACCATTAAACGACGACCCGACGGATCCCACTTTTTTTGTATTGACCCATCTCCAGAATCCAAACAACTTAGGAAGGCCATTTTGGTGATGATTCTGCAGAACATGATGTTTCACTTCTTGAAAAAACCCTTCAAAGCCTCAAATCTGGACACCACAGTACGATGTGCACGGCACTCTATGGGATAATGACCGATAAATGGGCGGGACAAGTCCTCTAGTTGGATCGTGCTGCAATGACTGTTGCGTCTATGGTGGATACATCAAACTGCGGGCACAAGTCCCATTAAATCACCACCTGGGCGCCCCTGGCAAGATGCGATCAGCCAAGAGGTTAAAGAGGATGGCATTTTGGATCCCTAACTTCGTCAGAGCCCACACCACGTTGGATAGGTCCTGCGGGCTCCCCAAGTTTTGGGCGGAGAATCTGTGGCACCAGACAACCGTTGCGGGGAGAATCTGTGGCACCAGATAAAACACTTGGGACGCTAAGACGCTGAACCCCCATAGTTTGCCTTTTCACATCTTTCCACGATTTATCACCCACACCCATCAGATAGTTTGGGAGCCAATTTTAAAACTTGATCAACATTCAACAGTTTGTTTATCTAGGAATGGGTATACTTCTTATCTCATTTCTATCCCCTTTTCTTTCCAAAAAGACGGCGGATTTGCCTATAAAAATTCTGGATGTTACAGTATATTCATTGAAGGGAATGATTTTCTCAACCAGGAGATTTTGAGGTACTGGATGTCATGGCATGTCATGGCGAATCATGGAGACAAACCCACCTGATGAATTTGATTTGGATTGGTAACGTGTATGCTCATGTCAAACGACTAAAGCCGCATTTTGGCTCCAAAAATCCCCCAAAATGCTTCATACACCTTCATTTTCCCCATTTTGGTTGGTTAAAAAAAAACCAATCCAACCCCTATCTCAAGGTTAAAATCCCCTTAAATCTCATCGAATCCCATCCAAATCCTATCCAAATCCTGTGGGAGTGTGGGATCCAACGCCCTGCCCCTCCTGCGGCTTCAGGCTGGCCGGATCTGCCTTACGCACCGTGTCCGACAGCCTCGCTCGGGATCAACCCGTGGGGTGATCAGCCAGGGGCAACCAATGTGGGACCCGGGATTTCGTTCGCCAAGTTACAAGTTGTTTTCAGTTGGTTTCAGTTGGTTTCAGTTGGTTTCAGTTGGTATCAGTTGGTTTCAGTTGGTTTCAGTTCACTCTGGTACTTGTAAACTTAATTCAAATCCAACAACTTCAACCAACATCCAACAGAAGTTCACAATGATATTTATAATCCTATCTGTCAAATATTGGATTTATGGTACTTACAACTTATAAGTATTATAGTCAAATAGGAGTATAAACCAACAAACATAACTTGGGGGCCCACGTTGTACCATTTTTGTCGCAGTAATCCTTACCCCTAATGTTATATAATTGTTGCCCCAATGATCCTTTTCTCCTATACAATAGTCTTAACTGCCCCAATACTGTAGAAGGTTGATTTTGGGGTCCCTTATGGGAACATTCGGGGTTCATGTTTCCTTTCGAAACACTTATGTTCCAGGTTAGTATTTTTTACATGTTTTTGGCAAATTTGGCGAAAAGAAAAAACAAGAAATCACCCCCTTCCACCAACGTTTTCCCAGACAGGAGAAGGGATCTAATCCAGAAAGCATGTTTATATGTTTTTTAATTCACCTGCAACATGTGTTGAACCAGGGGCTGAGCCCAAGGTATGTTTCTTTGATGCTTCTTCAGTCTCAGTTCCTGATGGGGTCAGGCTCCAAAAGTCTCAACAGAAAATCTAGGGCACTTTTATCTTCCACTTCAAAGGAATTTCCGAGAGGGGTACCTCACCAAAACTTAGCCCTACCCTCTGGCACGGCAGCATAGCTTTGTAAAATGGCTCGCTCGTAGATGATTTATCTATTAACTATGGTGGTTTTCTGTATGTTAGATTGCCAGAGACTATACATTTCAATGGATCTACCAAAATCAAGAGGGCTATAGAGCAACATTGCAGCAACATCAAGTTCTCGTCGACCGTTGGATGTACATCCGTCACGTAGGTGAGTCCTGCCTGGTCACAAGACGCCTGAAGCGTGGTTCCCGCCGCAATCCTGCCTGCAGGGAGGTTTTTGTGGACACGCAACCAGAAATGACTCGGGAAAAGACCTACTATAGTATAGCAACTGCCAGGACCTTCAGGAACTTCAGGTAGGTTTGCAAATACATTACAGACACAGACTTGGGAAGTCAACTACTTATGATTCTGCATGCTTTTGAAATATTCGTTTACCTCGTAGGGAGTTTACACACTTTAAAACCCGCATTTACTGACTAAAGGTGGGGGTTTACCTAGTTAAACTTGGGGGGGGTCACCTAAATCCATGTGGACATTTCCCTGTTCAAATGAGGGGTTGGATCGGCTCCAGTCAACAGAATCATCGATTGTATCTAGCGAGAAACTACCAGGGTTGAGCAGTTAGCAATAAACTTGATCAATAAATATTGATTGATATAGCAGGAAAATAGCTCTATGACCCAGTCGGATGGGGTTAGAAAGAAGGTAGATTGGTAAAGACTCTCATCTGCCCTTGTATTGCCAGCAAATTTTCCAGGAACTGGAGGTAGCCGTGGAAATTTGGACACAGTACTCCTTAAAAATGGTTCTAATATGTTTTAATAAGCTCCAGAGGTTGATGGTGGTAAATAACACCCTTCGATTTCCATGAATCCATATCGCTGGTGTCTTAATTGGTCAATGATGGCGTTCTGCAGTTGAGTCAGGGCAATTCCAGTGAATGGATTAGAATATCAACACGTATCTGGGCACACCAAACCACCAATAGCATCCAATAGCAACGTACTTGAAGGAACAAGGAGAGGGATCCGGGTCAAAATGGCGAGTCCCACCCCGAACTGGGTGTGTCATATGGACCACGAACCAACAATAAATGCATATACAGTATGTAATGTATAGATATATTGTATGTATATATATATATATATAATATATTAACTATAATACTATATAATATTAATTCACTTTGGAGGTCTCGGCCCGAATCCCTACCAGAGGTTGGCCAGTTAGCAACAGAAGATCGGGTTTAGGAACACTCGCAATGGCCTTTTCCATCTTCGGCGTGCTAGNAGGTTGGCCAGTTAGCAACAGAAGATCGGGTTTAGGAACACTCGCAATGGCCTTTTCCATCTTCGGCGTGCTAGATCCATCCCCTGGAGAAAGCATATCAGGTGTCTTTGAAATTGTGAGCAAGGTTGACCATAGACTCTTCAATTGTGTTCGAGAACCACATGGTACTCCTGCTCTCATAGAGGGTGCTGATTTTGAGAAGGGGCGCTTCAGCATCTATGATCTTTTTGTCGATGAGAAGGGTGACCTTTTGATTCTTTCAGTGCAGACGGCATCTTGGTGGAAACGTTTGCCTGACACCTCAGATGAGTTATCCCCATACGCCATTGATCTTTGTGCGGGAATGGGTGCAATGAGCATCGGTCCTCAATTCCTTGGTTGTTCCCCCATGTTGGCCATTGATTGGAATCAGCTAGCGGTAGACCACTTGCGAGTGAATTACCCAGGGCACACCCTTCACCTTGACCTGACCACAAGGGACGCAGCTAGGCAAGTTCATGAGGCCTGCACAGACCATCCAGGAGTGGCAATGCTTGGATTTCCATGTCAACCACATTCCACCCAGGGCATGCAGTTGGGTTGTGCGGATGAACGAGCACGAGTCCTATGGCATGGGCTTCACATTATCTACATGACACAGCCCCAAGCTGCAATCCTTGAGTGCACGCCAGCTGCTGGAACTAATCCAGAAGTTCAGAGTGCCTTGGCCACACTTGCGGCAGCCATGCATTGGGATTTCTTGAGTGTTGACATTGACCTTCAAGATGTTTGGCCTTGCAAGCGAAATCGTTGGTGGGCTCTACTTTTGCCTAGTAGATGGAACAAGATTGGCTTACCTGAGTGGGATGTCATGTCACCTTTTGACAGTGTGGGTGCCATTTTCTCATGCTGGGGGCAATGGACTCCAGACGAAGAATCAGAATTGCAACTCACCCCGCATGAGATGATTATGTACCATGATGTAAGTCTTGGTTCTGATGTCAGAAAACTGGAAATGCAACACATTGCGGCCACCATGTTGCATAGTTATGCGAATGCACTGACACCATGCCCCTGCGGTTGCCGACAGAAGGGATTTCATCCGCTCACACTGCAGCGTGGGGGCCTCCGGGGCTACTACATCATCTCCCCCGTGACGGGCAAGCCACGATTTCTTCATCCAAGAGAAGCTGGCCTTCTCCTTGGACTACCAGACTCCATCCAGTACATCCATCCACCTCGTGCCAGCTTGTCTCTGCTGGGTTTGGTTGCATCACCTTTGCAGGCCCTTTGGATTTACGGTCATCTCAAACGCAACCATTGGCTTGCCACACAAACTGGACCTTGTCCCAGTGTTGCAGCATGGCTTCGAGCCTATTGCCAGGAACTTCTCACCCAAGCAGCAGCATCATTTGGTCCGGCCAATGCGGCCACAGTATCCTTGGATTTGCAGGCCTTTGGTGCTCCACTTGCCCTGGATTTACGGCACTCCGGCACCACCGTCCATCAACTTCTCCAAGCTGAGAGGATTTCCCTTGCCTGGAATGAGAGCTGCGAGCTGTGGACTTCTGATCTCCGTCTTGGTTGGAATGACCATTTGCAGAATCATGCCACTACCTTGCTTCATTCATCTTCGAGCTTCTGTGCTCTCTTGGATTTCTCTTTGTGCGCAAAGTCATCACTTCCGAGGGCAAGATTCTCAATGTGGACTCTCGAATCTGGGCACCATTGGCTCTGTGGACTCTTACTGCACCTCCTTGGCATCAACCCTGTGGATTTTTCCGATGTGCCAATGGCCCTGACGCTGCTGAACGTGGACTTCATGATGGCCACATTTGGACTGAAATCCAGCGGCTTCTTCGTTTTCCTGAAGGTGAACAGGTCACATACCTGACAATCCACCCAGCTATGGCAGCAGCCTTGCTCCACAATTGGATTTCTCCTGCCCACATTGTCCAACTTCAAGATGACTTCAACCACTCCTCCGGGAGCATCTTGTGCATCTTCGAAGCCAATCATCATTGGACTTTACTTTGGGGACAAGGGCAACCAGATGGCATTCATTGGACTCACTTTGATGGACTTTTTGGATTCGTCTCCTTTGAAGCCCAGCATCTCGCTGCAGCCATCTCTCGTCATCTGGGTTTGGATTTTCACCCACCTCAGCACCGCTGTGACGTTGTCCAACTTGATCCTTCCACCTGTGGCACTGTCGCCCTGGCTCATCTCACTCAGCAGCTGAACCCTGGACTTATGGTTCTCGCCACAGATGTTCTGCCTTGGCACACTGGGATTCTCTGTCAATCCACTGCTTCGGGTAGCATCTTCGCTACCGGTCCCCTCTCACTCTCAACTGACCAGCGAGAGAAGCTCATTGGACTTCTTCTTGANCACGGAGTCCCTGAGAGTAAGGTCGCAGAGAGAGCTGATTTGGTCATTCAGAAGCTGGGCACGCCAGCCATCATTGCGGCTTTTGTGGCCAAGAACTGCTGGGCACATTTGAAGCTACAGGCCAACAAGCCGGGCATCACATTGCGTCTTGTCCTTCCAGATGAGCTTGCTCGGCATGTTGAGAAGATGGCTACACAAAAGTATGGGGCGGGCATTTCCAACCACAAAGCCAAGAANCACATTGCGTCTTGTCCTTCCAGATGAGCTTGCTCGGCATGTTGAGAAGATGGCTACACAAAAGTATGGGGCGGGCATTTCCAACCACAAAGCCAAGAAGAAGACTGACAAGCAGCCCTTGCATCCTCCTCCGCCCGATCCAGCGGCACTTGTCCTTCAACCTGGCCATTTCAAGGATGAAGATGGCGATGATGTGTCTCAGATCGCCTTTGCTGATTTNCGATCCAGCGGCACTTGTCCTTCAACCTGGCCATTTCAAGGATGAAGATGGCGATGATGTGTCTCAGATCGCCTTTGCTGATTTCCAGGCGGAAGCCACTGGAGTCGCAATTGCCACAGTTGCCCAAAGCCAGCATTGGCTTCAACAGCAATCTCCCATCAGCACTGGTGCACTTGCTTTGCTCATCACAGAAGAGTTGCCTGCAGACCTTATGTCCAAGTACGGTGTCACCAAAGCTTCCTTCACGGCTACCTATCAGGGAACCGGAGAACCAATCCTTATCTTCGGCTGCATGAAAAACCTGGGTGATCACAAGGTCANACGGTGTCACCAAAGCTTCCTTCACGGCTACCTATCAGGGAACCGGAGAACCAATCCTTATCTTCGGCTGCATGAAAAACCTGGGTGATCACAAGGTCAGGCAACCTTTCCCAGATTGACATTGTGACCAACACTGTGGTTCGCTTTCACGTCTACAAAGACGAACTGCCAGTCCCCTGGCCTGAGTTTGTCAAATCTNGGCAACCTTTCCCAGATTGACATTGTGACCAACACTGTGGTTCGCTTTCACGTCTACAAAGACGAACTGCCAGTCCCCTGGCCTGAGTTTGTCAAATCTCCAGTCAGGGTGCTCTGCAATTTGCTGCCTGTCCTCCAACTTTGTCATGGTGAAGGTTGTGGGGCTGATTGCCCAAAAACCCATCCCAATGTGGACGAAGACCTTGATGCGGTCGTCATGGAAGTTTGGGCCCGTTCTTTCGGCAAGATCGAAGGTGGCAAAGCACCAGCCCCTGAGGCCAGCTACTTCTCTGTCTTCATGCGAATTCCAGAAAGTGCTCTTCGACCGCTTCTGATTTGTCAGATCCCAGGGATCTATGTCGATCCTCGTATTGACAAAAGTNTACTTCTCTGTCTTCATGCGAATTCCAGAAAGTGCTCTTCGACCGCTTCTGATTTGTCAGATCCCAGGGATCTATGTCGATCCTCGTATTGACAAAAGTCCAGATGATCGCTTCCGTATCATCTGGCTCTCTTCTCATTCCCTGGCTGAGGCCCAGCATGTTTGCAAAACATGCGTCAAAGCGCTTGGACTTGTGCGCATGAGACAAAAGTACGGCTTGAGAGTCGAAGCAGCCGACGAAGAGGCAGCCTTCAAACAGGTCAAGCCAGAAGCCACCTTCATTGCCACCCGGGTGCAAAGGACTTTTCAAGTCTTCCCTCTGCCCCATGGCTTACAACGAGCGGGCATCTACAAGATCTTGAACGATCTCCAATGGGTTGCGAAGCCTTTGCAACCCGGCAGAGGCCATCTTGATGGAATTTCATGGCAAGTCGGATCGTCGGTGCCTCCACCGGTGACTACTTTCACCAGCTTTGGCAAAGAGGTTCTCATCACAGAGACGACCAAGCCAGTCATCACGGACAAGCCTCCCTCCTTTGTCGCATCCTTCAAGACCCAGAAACATCTTCGTTCTGAGGCCACTTCATCCACAGCCACTCCTGCCACCGGGGACCCTTGGTTGGATGCTGCAGTTGACCCCTGGAAAGGTTGGAATCCCACCACTGCCTCTGCATCCACCAAACCAGCAGCTGGCAAGACTCACCTTGCTGAAGTGACTGGCCAATTGCGAGAGGAACTTCAAGCATCGGTACGCAAAGAGCTTGCTACATACAAACAGGAACAGGATGTCAACATGACCCAAAAGACTGAAGCTGCCACAGAAGCCCGCTTCAAGCATATCGAGACCACCATGGGTGAGATCCAAGCCCAACAAGCTCAGTTCTCAGATTGGTTCACGCAGATTGGCCATACTTCCACTGCGACTGAGAATGCCATCCAATCCATTCAGGGCACTTTGAGTGTTCATCAACAAGAATTGCATGGCCTACATCATGAAGTCAAAGCAGTCTCCGAAAACCTTGGCGCCACACTCCAGCGCACATTGGCGAACCATCAGCAGGAGATCTCAGCTGACTTCTCATCTCGATTTGACAAGCTTGAAGCCATGTTTGCCAAGAAGCAACGCAGCGAATGACTAGAGGGAGCGATGTCGGGCACTGGACTTTGCCTACATCGTAGCTCACCACCCTCAAGTCCTGGTTTCTTCTCCAGGCTCTGTCTTTGGATTTTCTTCCTCTTGACTTTGCCTCTGCACTTCGTCGCTGGTCATCAGCTTCAATCTTCTGTTCCATCCACAGGATTTTCGACTTCCTGCTCTGTACCATATGATGCTGAGTTCAGCATTGGCACTTTTGGACTTTCTGGAGTGCGATTGGGGGAAGCTCGCCATCCTGGCCCTTCCAACCCTTTGGTCATTGGGACCACCAATCCTGCCGGCCTTCGAGGCAAAGAATTGCTCGCAATTCATCAGGGCAGTGGCATTTGGACTTATTCTGAGACACAGCTCTCCAAGGTCACACAATACTCCACTGCCAAATCCCTGAAGTTCCATGCGAGCCAGTTGGGCCGACATCTACGGGTCCATTATGGTGCCCCTGCTGCTCTTAGAGCACGTTCCACGTGGGCAGGGAGCTGGACTGGTGTGGCTTGCACCAGTGACTTTCCTTCCAAGAAGCTCCAATGTCCCTGGCCAGAAGACTTTTGGGACTCCGGCCGTGTTTTGGCCACACAGCACTTCATCGGTTCCCAGACTGTTACCGTCATCAGTCTTTATGGACTTCCAAGAGGGCCTACATGGCCACGTGCAGCTGCCCTTACGAATGACATCCTTGATTTCGTTCTGAAGGAGTACATCATTGGATGTTCAGGATTGGTGGTCATTGCGGGTGACTTCAACTTTAGCCCCAATGAGCTTTCCAGTTTTGCTGCATGGAGGGCCTATGGATTTTGCTCTGCACAAGAGCTGGCCGC